>SJYC01056497.1:0-49366 GCA_006408675.1 Madoqua kirkii | reverse complement strand
GCCGCGGGGCTAGGAGCGGGAGGGGTGGGGGTGAGGTGTGGAGGAGAAGGGGGCTTGTGGTAAGTGGTGGGGAGAAGAACTGGACTCACGTAAGGGCTGTAGTGGAGAGGCGAGAGGTGAGGATTGGGTTTGAGACGTTTGGGGGGAGGTTCTGAAAGTGTTAAATTGGAGATGCGAGGGGGAAGGGCCTAGGGGAGAATTTGGGTGGAAAAGGAGAAAACGGAGGTTTGGGGACTGGAGAGCGTGTAAGGAGGTAATGGAGAAAGTGAGAGACTAGGAGGAAAGTTTGGGAGGAAGGGGAATGGGATGGGAGACTGGAGAGTGGAGCGGCGCGAGTGATAGAGGTTCAGGGCTTTCCCTTTCCCCTGTGGGAAGGGAGAGCGAGCAGAGTTAAGCAGCATCAGTTGCAGCCAATTCTAATTGCCAGGCCTTTTAGCTTTTCCTAGGGTGGGACGGGCAGAAGGGAATGGTCTTGTGGGTTTAGAGAATTGGGGTTGGATGAGGGTTCAACTGGATTTCCAAAAGCACCCTTGTTTTTCCTGGTTACGAAAAGAAGGGGAAAGGAGGACCCTGGTATCGCTGTTGTGTGGAAGGAGTAAAGGACTTGCCTAGTTTTAAGTAATTATCACTATCGGAATGGGGAAACATGCATGCTGTGTTGCTCTGTATGCTGAAGTCAAGGCTCTGAAGTCTGAGAAAGGGAGCAGAAAACTCAAGACGGCATCTCGGCAGCCGTGCTAATTAAATGAGCGCTTTAGTTTCCAGACTCTTTATTTTGCTGGAGGCAGGGTCAGTACCCGTGTATAAAAAAAATGTTCCCAGTGAAATGTAGATCTTTGAGTGGATGCTGCCGCAGTGGATATTTCATTCTCACTGTGTACTAGGTAAGGGAAAGAGTGAAGACAGAATTTGGGGGATAATTACGGTCTCTCAAGTGAAGTGATGAAAAGAAGGTGCCTTCTTTCGCTGTAACCACTTTCCTCCTGGTTCATCTAAAGATGAAATCATTGTTGATAGTGTAACAAAGTAGGTGGCCCTCACAAGAGATTGAGGAGTGAGTGTCAGAGAGTAATTGGTCCCCCCCCTCCCCTCGCGCAAGTTGTTAAATTTGGGACTTTTTTGCCGTAAGCCACTGAGACTGGACATTCTCAGAGTTGGTATTGTTTAGTGAATTGGGTAATTGAAGGTTAGGGAAACCTGGGGACTTGGCTGGAAGTGAGTTCTCCCATTTAGTTTAGAGTGTATCATTACAATTGAAATAGCTTTAGGCTTGTCTGTGTATTTTTGCAGCTGAGATTGACTCTTTGGGCCTTTGAGGTGTCAAAGTCAAGCTTGAAAATTGACACTTTCCCCCCTTATTTGTTTTGTTTTGCTGCTGGCTTTGAACCTTGTGCTAGGAAGAGACCTGGGAAATTAAGTTTCCTGCAGAGGTAAGTCTGGAACTTTTTGTTTTCAAACAATGAAAGGGAATGGAAATGACATATTGAGGGTTGAGTGTAGTAATAGAGTAGATGGCAGGGAAAATGGGTTTTCACTCACGCAACCAAGTACATAAGATTTGTTACAGTCATTGTCTCTTAGGTCACTGGAAACTGATAGGAGGGAAAAGAGAACGGAAATTAGGTGTCTTAGGACAAGCCTCCAGCCCTGTTTTGTTACTGTCTAGTCATCTTGGTCAGCTCTGAGAGAAACATTTGTAAACATGTGGAATTTTGTACTCTAGAACAATGTCTCCCAAATGTTGCCCTTTGAGGATGGCTGAGACACCCGCTGCGGGCTGCTGCGGGCAGGCTTTTCTTCCAGCCTGTTCTTTCTCCTAGTTGTTCTGGAAGTTTCATTTTGAAAACATACTTTGTAATTCTGACTTCCAGATATTTGGTTACATTTTCTGGGCCCTACCAGCAAGAAAGCTCTTTCTTTACGTAGTCTTTGTCATTTTAAAGGTTTTCCATATCCTTTACATTTCAAGTTTTAAGACATCACCCTTTTTCAGATTTTCCCTCTCAAAAGGGCTTGTGAGAGAGTCAGACACCTCCAGTTCTGTTGGGATGAAACTATACTGTTGTTTTCATTTTAAGACTCACTCTCTTTAATTTCTTCCACATGACTTCCAAGGGCTTCTGAGAATCAAATACCTCAAAAAGTACAGCTCTCATTCCTGGTTGGAATGGGACTAGACTTTGCTTGGGAGTAGTAACCTAACAGATAGCAATTCATCGAGAGGAAGGCCTGTGGATACATATAAACCATTGGCCCTTGGCTGGCTTGTGCCTACCTAAAGAAAACAAACAATAAACACTCCTACAGTGCCAGGAACTACAGCAGTTCATCAGAATACAGGCTTAGTCTTGGGAACCCCTTAGGGTTGATCTACATGTTAGGCTCTCATATAGACCCAAACCAGCCTGCAGGATCAGGACTCTTGTTTACTAGAGTGTTGTCTCTTGGTGTTTGGCAATATTTCAGGCACCAAGATTCTGAAGTTCTTTCTCATCTTCTGTTTGGAGGGTGTACATTCTCCTCAGTGCTCTGACACCTTTCATCTAGAATCTCTGTATAATTTCTGGGTAGTTCCCTGGATTCACTGCCACAGTAAGCTGAATGTATTTTGGTTTAAGAGGAAGTTGGCCATGTTCTTTCAGTGCTGAAGTTAGGTTCTTGGAGCCCGCATGTGGATTGCTGAGTGAGTGAACTTGCCATTATAGATGATAATTAAGTGGGGAGGGCTGCCTATTAGCCTGCATGCCAGCCTCCTGACATTTCTCCCAAGGACAAGCATGGCCTTGGGAAACTTCTGCCTCTTCTACATTTTGCTTTATTGCATAAGTGCTGTAAGTCTGCTCAGCAGCCTAACAAGGAAGGGTCTGCTCTTGGTGTCATTTTGGGACGTTAAAGATGGTTGCAGGGTTTCAGTGCAGGATCCTTTCTGTCTTTCAGAGGATGGCATTTCTCTAATCTTCACAGCAATTTAGATTGAATTAGGTCAGATTATACCTCCTGGGATGGGGTGGAAGGGAATGTAGCTCTGTCCCTGCTGTTCGCCTAAATGGCAGCAGCAGGTGATAGAGAAGCCAAAGCTGGAGCAGGATGAAACTCCTTAGTAAGTTAAATGAGTCTTTGTCTGACTGGTTCTTCTTCTGGAATATTGTTTGATGGGTTTTGGTTGGAGGGACCAGATGACTTCCTTCTCTAGATATAAGATGGCAAGTGACAGTGCTGTCTTTTCTTTTGACCCTTCATCATGTTCCATCTAGAATAGGATTTCTCATCTTTAGCATTATTGATATTTTGGATCAGATAATTCTTTGCTGTAAGAGGCCGTCCTGTGCTTTATAGGATGTCTAGCATTATCCATTGCATTTACTCATTGCAAGCCAGTAGCGCCTTCCATTACCACCCTCACTTCCCACGCCCTAGTCACGACAATCTAAAAAGCCTCCAGATATTGCTGAATGCCCCCTGGTGGGCAAAATTGCCCTGATTGAGAACCACTGACCTAGAAGCTCTGATAAGTCCTGTCACTTTGATCCAGCCTAGGATCTATGACTTAACTGTGGCTGTTTCCCCCTCAGATCTAGGGATGTAACCCTCAGAATTGAGGCCTAGCGTAGAATTGCATCCATTGATATATAGTTAGGACCACAGTGCTTTCCTGTATTCTGCTTCATTTTCCAGTGACCAGGTATGTGGGGACAATACTTCCTAATTTCCTGGGGTTTATAGTCAGGACACTTTGAATTAGGGAATTCTGGAGCAACCTACTCTTCTGATTGGTTGAATGTGAAACCTGCCCATCTGTTTTTTTCTGGGATCCACATAATAGCCAGCTGGCCAAAGAGAACAGGTGGGATAGGAACAAGGCGAAGTTGTAGGGGCTCTGAGGAGGCTCAGTTTTCTCCTGTGGCTGCTATGAGCAAGAAGTTGTTTTCCTTCAGTCCCCTCTATTTGTAGCCAGTGACTGTAGCAGGTGAAACGAGAGGAAGAGACGAGGAAAACCAGTCGGTAGTTGAGTAGCTATAATCCCAGTTGTTTCCCATGCTTTGGGTGGGATATCGGGCTCTCATAACTAGCTATGGGCTATGTTTCCTGTCCACAGTCTGAACCCATGTTATGGGGCTAGGTAATGCAGGTTGGACCTCCAGTTTTCTTAAGGGTCTGAGTCTTCTCTGTGCGTTTGTTTCAGGATTAAAAGAGAAGACCAGGTCCTACTTGCTCTTCAGTTTTCTGAGTCCACAGTTGCTTGACTCTTCTGAAGTAGTTTATCATTTTATTCTTCCTTTTAACATAGTCTCAGTTTCTTGCAGTATAAAATGGACAGAACAGCCTGTATTGTTGTTGAGTAGGTTGCTATGGTAGGGGTAGTTTTACAGTATGGGGAGCGCTAGAGAATATGCATGTTACCTGAGCTGCATGTACTTTTAATGGGGTCCTCTCACTCTTGGGCTTATGTGACTTTATTCTTAATTGGTATTGCTTGTGGTGATCTCTTGGAGGTTCAGTTCAGTTCAACAGCAGGTTGCTCCTAGTATATGCCAACCACCGTCCGTTGTTCGGCACTATAGATATAGAGATGAATATGACCTAGTTCTTCTACTTGAGTTGCTTAAGATATGATAGGGGTACAGGTAATTTTAGTACCCTTTAATAAATGGTTTAAGGGAAATATATGTACAGTGTTCCATAGGAGCACAGAAGAGGACTACTTTACCCCAGGAAGGGGTGTAGAGAATGAATTTGAAGATGGCATCTGGACTGATTTTTTTTTTTAAGTATTTATTTATTAGTATTTAGTATTTATTAGTATTTTTTATTATTTATTTCATTTTTGGCTGCATGGGGTCTTAGCTGAGGCACACAGGATCCTCTGTTGCGGCACATGGGCTTAGTTGCCCTGTGGCATGTTGGATCTTGGTTCTCCACCAGGGATTGAACCTGTGTCCCCAGCTTTGGAAGGCAGATTCTTAACCATAGGACCACCAGGGAAGTCCCTGAACTGATTCTTAAAGGATGAGTAGGAGTTAGCCATCTGAAAAAAGGTGTAATGGGGCATATGGAAAAGAAGGGAGGGGCCGTTTAGGCAAAGAGAATAGTCTGAAGATAGTTATAGAGAAATGAATTGTGTGATGTGAACTGTAGACAAATGATTTAACATTAGAGAAATAAAAAGTGACAAAGGCCTGATCTTGGATGGTTTGGTGTGTTGGGTAAGGAATGTTCTTATTGCTAAGAAGAGGATTGTGCATGCGAATTCACTTCAGTTGTGTCTGACTCTTTGCAACCCTGTGGACTGTAGCCCACCAGGCTCCTCTGTCCATGGAATTCTCCAGGCAAGAATATTTTTTTTTTTAAGTATTTATTTATTAGTATTTAGTATTTATTAGTATTTTTTATTATTTATTTCATTTTTGGCTGCATGGGGTCTTAGCTGAGGCACACAGGATCCTCTGTTGCGGCACATGGGCTTAGTTGCCCTGTGGCATGTTGGATCTTGGTTCTCCACCAGGGATTGAACCTGTGTCCCCAGCTTTGGAAGGCAGATTCTTAACCATAGGACCACCAGGGAAGTCCCTGAACTGATTCTTAAAGGATGAGTAGGAGTTAGCCATCTGAAAAAAGGTGTAATGGGGCATATGGAAAAGAAGGGAGGGGCCGTTTAGGCAAAGAGAATAGTCTGAAGATAGTTATAGAGAAATGAATTGTGTGATGTGAACTGTAGACAAATGATTTAACATTAGAGAAATAAAAAGTGACAAAGGCCTGATCTTGGATGGTTTGGTGTGTTGGGTAAGGAATGTTCTTATTGCTAAGAAGAGGATTGTGCATGCGAATTCACTTCAGTTGTGTCTGACTCTTTGCAACCCTGTGGACTGTAGCCCACCAGGCTCCTCTGTCCATGGAATTCTCCAGGCAAGAATACTGGAGTGGGTTGCTGTGCTCTCCTCCAGGGAATCTTCCTGATCCAGAGAGCAAACTCACATCTCTTATGTCTCCTGCATTGGCAGGTGGGTTCTTTACCACTAGCACCGCCTGGGAAACTCAAGGAGAGAATTGTGGAGAGGTGTTAAGATGAAAAGTGATGTGGTCAGTTGTGCATTTTAGATAATTCAGCTGGATGTAGGGGATGGATTTAGACAGGTTAAGATTGGTTGTAAGGAGAGCCTTAAAGAGGCTTCTGCAGTAATCCAGGTGAGAGATTATTGGGACCTGAACCAGCGTGGTGGTAGTAGGGGGTGGAAAGGTGAGGCAAATTTAAGAAATAGAAAGTAGTATCAACAGGAGTTTATAATTGTTTGGGTGATTGGAGGTTGTGGTCAGAGGGTGTAGTAGTATTGGGTGGTACTTGGTAGGGTAGTAAATATAAGTGGCTAGAGAGGAGATGAAAGCTGTTGATTTGAGGATTGGTTATTAGATGGGTCACTGACATTACCCACAATGATGGAAATTTGTGAATCAAATGCCAAAATACATAATAAACGTAGGACTGTGCTTGGTCATTGACAAGGGATTGGTAAACGACAACCATGAGGAAAGGTTAGAAAGCGGCATAGACCCAAATGGTGTGTGAACATCAGGAGAGTACAGGTGGCATAGGAGAACTCCGTGATGCTCAGTGTAGGAACTTAGTGACGTTTGTTGATTAAAATCCGTGAGTTTCGGTGGATATTGGATTAACTTTCTCAGCAGTTACTCTCCTGGACTTGGTTTGATTATAGGAGAAAGGAGGATAGGCCTGTGGAGGGATGAGTCTGGGCTGCTGAGGCCAAGGATGCTTGTCTCTCTGAAATCTCCTAACCAGTTAGAAAAGTTTTACAGTGATTTCATGTGCATTTTCTCACTGGATTCTTAATAATAACTCCGAGGAGTAGTTTCTTTCCTCCTTGTTTTGAAGATGGGGACACTGAGGCTTTCAAGTTAAGAGACTACTTAAGGTCATGTAGCTACAGTTTATTAACAATATAAGCAGAATTAAAACTACTTCAGACTTTCAGTTTCCCTGCTGTCAGCCCCTCAGTTCATCTGATAACAGCTTCTGTATTAGAATTTAGAGTGAATTTTCTACTTCTCTGCACTTTGCTTTCATTTAAGGGATGAGTTGACTGGGGACACTGTCAGGGAGAGCACACAGGACCAAAAGCAGTATTTTGGAGGCCAGAGGAACAATCAGGACAATGTCTGCTGCAAATTAGTGAGTCTTCCTTAGCGGATGTGATTATCTTTCTCTAGTAAGATCTGGACTTAGGGCAACATCTGCTGAATATAGAGAGCTCTATGCTTTATTTTTTAATAAATATTTTATAGGCTCTTCCCTGACAGTCCAGTGGTTAAGGGTCCGTGCTTCCAATGCAGGGGATGCGGGTTCAATGCCTGATCAAGGGAAGTAAGATCCCACGTACTGCACAGTGAGCCAGAAAAATCAACAACTTTGTAAAAGTTAATAAATGCTTATTAAGCACTACACAGTGCCAGGCATTGTGGTAGGCTCTGAGAATACAGGATCGGCTAAGACTAGTTCCTAACATTGAGTGGTTCACAGGTTCTTTCCTTGTCCTTACAGTATAGTGGGGATTGCAGCTGCTGAGCAGGGATTCTGGAAAGCAGTGTGTACCTGAGCCCCCAGCATGGCGGGCCTAAAGCGGAGGGCAAGCCAGGTGTGGCCCGAAGAGCACGGTGAGCAGGAGCACGGGCTGTACAGCCTGCACCGCATGTTTGACATCGTGGGCACCCACCTGACGCACAGAGATGTGCGCGTTCTTTCCTTCCTCTTTGTTGACGTCATTGATGACCACGAGCGTGGCCTCATCCGAAATGGACGTGACTTCCTACTGGCGCTGGAGCGCCAGGGCCGCTGTGATGAGAGTAACTTCCGCCAGGTGCTGCAGCTGCTGCGCATCATCACTCGCCATGACCTGCTGCCCTACGTCACTCTCAAGCGGAGACGGGCTGTGAGGGTGCACTTGGGGCTGGGACCCTGGGGTCAGGGGAGAGCTGTGGGCGGCCTTGAGTCAGCAGCTCAGGCATCCAGGCAGGAGCAGGCACTGACTCTGGTGAGTCCTGAGAAGGACCTCAATTTTGAGGTGCATTGGAGGATTGGACCAGGAGAAGGGAAGGGTGTATCTTTTCCTGAGTGAGTCCCTCTCCCCCTACAGTGTGCCCTGATCTTGTAGACAAATACCTGGAGGAGACATCAGTTCGCTATGTGACACCCAGAGCCCTCAGCGACCCAGAACCGAGGCCTCCCCACCCCCCTAAAACAGGTGAGATATTAACTCTCCCTAATTTCCATAATCAAGAAAGAGGATGCTGGACCCATCTTTTGCCAGCCTAAATGAAAGGACACTGTCCCTCCCATATCTGCCCCTCCTTCCAAATCAGATGAGGTGTTAATGCTTCATCTAGGTCTTATAATGGTCCCCATATTGTGTCTACCTTTCAAGTCCCATTATTGATACTGCTGTAGTGCTGAGTCTGAATAATTTCCTCCACATTCCAAGTGAATTTTCTCCATTTCTGCTTTTCTCCTGCTGTGCCTCCCTTTTTCCCTCTGGTCAGTGCCTCCCCACTATCCTGTGGTGTGCTGCCCTACTTCGGGCCCTCAGATGTGTAGCAAGCGGCCAGCTCGAGGGAGAGCCACACTTGGGAGCCAGCGGAAACGCCGGAAGTCAGTGACACCAGATCCCAAGGAAAAGCAGACATGCGGTGAGGAAGTTCAGGGGCTCTAGAGGTGCAGTAGACCGGAGGGGAGATAGAACTGCTGGAATACTGGGCATGTTGTGTTGCTTTAGTGGCGTCCGACTCCTTGCAAGCTCCTCTGTCCATGGGATTCTCCAGGCAAGAATACTGGAGTGGGTTGCCATTTCCTTCTCCAGAGGATCTTCCCAATCCCTGTCTCTTAGTGTCTCCTGCAGTGGCAGGGGGTTCTTCCCCCCCCAGCACCTCTTGGGAAGCCTCAGAAAACTGGGCAGCTGATGCTGTTTAGAGCAAGGCTCACTTTGATCGCTGTTGCACAGTGAGGTTGAATGTTACAGTCTCTGGGTGGAGACCTCTGTCTTTGTGGCAGAGTACATATCAACTCTTTCTAAGTAGTAACTAGATGAAAGGGATGCTGTTATGACATCCTTATTGTAGTATGACTCAAGTCATGATGGAATATTAAAGTGAACTTCTGTTAATTGGGAAAATACCTCTTAGAATCAAGGTGCTACTTGTCAGTGATGGAAATAATCTGACCTGGGCATGTCCCATTTAAGGGAACCTCTTGAACTGAGGCAAGGATTTCAGAGCTTCATAGAAAAGAATTAGTCCTGGGAAGAGGGAGAGAAGCTGTCAGCTGTTGTTCCCAGCTGTGCTCCTCTGCCGTCCTTCTCAACGTTTCAGAACCTGGGTGTAAGCTCAGCTCTCACTCAGTCTCTCCTGTGTGTTTCCTTTTCTCCGCAGACATCAGACTGCGGGTCCGGGCTGAGTACTGCCAGCACGAGAGCGCTCTGCAGGGCAATGTCTTTTCCAACAAGCAGGACCCACTCGAGCGCCAGTTTGAGCGCTTTAACCAGGCCAACACCATCCTCAAGTCCCGGGACCTGGGCTCCATCATCTGTGACATCAAGTTCTCTGAGCTCACCTACCTCGATGCATTCTGGCGCGACTACATCAACGGCTCGTTACTAGAGGCACTTAAAGGTGTCTTTATCACAGACTCCCTCAAGCAGGCTGTGGGCCATGAAGCCATCAAGCTGCTGGTGAACGTGGACGAGGAGGACTATGAGCTGGGCCGACAGAAACTCCTGAGGAACTTGATGCTGCAAGCATTGCCCTGACCTTTTCCCCTTCTCACTTCTCTGGGGACTTCTCACCACCCACCTCTGGAGCTTACATACTGTTCTGGGGTTTGTTCTCTACCCTTCCAACCAATCACATCCCTGCCTTTTTTTTTTTTTTTTTGTTAAGGAAAAGACAAAAGAAAAATGGAAGTGGTGTCCCCCACCCCTCCCTGCACCCATGTGCCTGGCTTCCCTTTGTTCCCCTTTTCCACTTACCCCCTCATGTGTGTCTCTACAGTCACCTTGCCACTGAGCCGTAAGACAAATGTGTAGGGAGAAGCAAAGTCTATAGGTCATAGTCTTTGTAAGGGATTGAAGTGATCACTGCTTTTGGGTGCATTGAGGGGTTATCAGTACTTCTGGCTTTATGAGGGCTCTTAAACTTTGTCTGAAAAACCAAAGGGCTGTCAGTAGGGAGCTGTGTGGAAGGTGGGACTCTGAAGTGTATTTTGGAAAGTAATCACCACCCTCTCCCAAATTATAGAATTTTTTTAAAAAGAAGCTGTGGCCCTTTCCACTCTCTCCTGGCCTCTGGTGCTGCTCCTCTCTGCCTTGTTTCCTCCATTCCATGGCTTGAAACCTCTGCCTGGTGTGGCTCCTTTCTTTTCCCTCTCTGTCAAACCCTCTTCAAAGGAATAATAGGTAAGAGGACTAGGTCAGCCTAGTCAGTCCCAACTGTGGTGTGTGTGTACACACACACACACACACACACACACAGGGTGGATGGAGAAGCGGTTGCTGGTTAAAATACACTCCCCCTGGAAAGGGGAAGGGGGAGTGTGACACTTTCTTTCCATGTTCAAGTGAAAATAAATAATGTACCCTGCAGCCCTTTCCCCTTTTGCTTTCTTCTGGCTTGGGCAAAGAGCATCATAGGTGAGAGTGAAGTGATGCAGTAGCAATGCCTTTCTTCTTTTTCTTTCCCCGTCCTCTACCCTCCCACTCCCAAGCTTGGGAGCATGGGGCTGGGACATGCACTGAGTGTTGCACTTTTCTTTAGGTAGGGAGGCATGTTGAATAAGCCAGGAGGCCTAGAACTGGAGCCTAGTCCAGCTGGTATAATACCACCTCCCCTTTCAGTTCCCAAAAGAGATATTCAGACACAGACTTCATGATGATTATATTTTTTTCAATGCCAGTGCTGCTCAGCCCTCAGCATAACTTCAGTTTTCATGAAATAAACAGTGACTATATTAAATTCCACCTTTCTGAAACTGAAATCTGAGCTCAGGTGAAAGTTTCTTCTTTTCCAAGAAGCTGAGCCTGTGTTCCATTAAGAGACAAGGTTCTTCAAGTGAGGGGAGCTGCGCCTGGGTCCTGCCTACAAGTCACAACAACACCAGCTCACGACGGAGGTCTCAGTGGACAGAAGTCAAAAGTCTTAAGACAGTGGGTGACCCAGATTGCCGTAGAGGTCAGGCCTGCGGTGCTGGAACACAGGCAGTTGTTTGCGCAACTGTTGCAGATAGTTGAGGTCAATTCGGGCAAGGCAAAGGCCTGGTCCTTCGGAGCAGCGGGCCACCACCGTTCCCCAGGGATCTACCACCATGCTATGGCCATAACTTGCTCTTTTCTCATGGTGGCGCCCACACTGTGCTGCCGCCACTACGTAGCACTGGGTTTCAATGGCACGGGCCCGCAACAACACCTATGGATGGAGGAGATAGCTGTTCACTTAAGTACATGTAGCAGCTGGTAGGGAAGTGATCAGCCATGGACATTACAGCCCAATCTACCCACTGTGGCCATCCTGATAATTGCCTGTGAATGATTTACTACTCTGAGAGGCAACAATACGGGGAAGTGAATTTTCCCACTAGGTGGGAAGGAGAAAGAAAATCTTTTAACTGGTAGAACCAAGGAAGGAGAATGAAGTAAGAAAGGCCTTTATGTTCCGAAGAAGTATTCTCTTACCTCCCAATGGGCTGGGCCTGTAACAGATCCAAAAGCCGAAGGGTAGGTAAGTATTTCTGCTCCAGCCTGAACCAATGCTAGAGAGAGTTCAGGGAACCGCATGTCATAGCAGATAGCTAGACCAATCTGGAATGAAAAACAGCCTATTTAGCCCCCTTACCCACTGTAGTGGGCAATGGCACCCCAATCCAATACCCTTGCCTGGAAAATCCCATGGACGGAGGAGCCTGGTAGGCTGCAGTCCATGGGGTCGCTAGGAAGTCGGGCATGACTGAGCGACTTGTTTCACTTTTCACTTTCATGCATTGGAGAAAGAAACAGCAACCCACTCCAGTGTTCTTGCCTGGAGAATCCCAGGGTCGGGGGAGCCTGGTGGGCTGCCGTCTATGGGATCACACAGAATCGGACACGAGTGAAGTGACTTAGCAGCAGCCCTTATGTCACAGCATTTGGTCATAACGCTGCTACCCAACTCCTTAGGGCTTTCTGTCTTCTACCACCGCTTTCAAGGATTCCTGTTCTCTTCCCTCTTGTTCCTCTCTTACCGTCTTCCTTTCTCAGTGCCCACCTTGCCTGCTGGTGTGCTGATAGGAGACTCAAGACTGGGCCCAGGTATGGTAGAGTTGCTTTCACACATAGGCCCCTGTCCTGGAATCTCTACGTCACACAGATGCGTCTTCCTGTAGGTGGCCACTACTGACCCTAGAGTAAGAGGGAAAAAGAATACTCAGTGCTGGTGCCCTAGAAAGCCAGCTTAGATCCTCTCCTCCCAAAGAGGAGATAGCTTATAGGCTAGGAACAGAAGTACAAATGCCCCCAAAAAACCCCTGGCCAAGGAAACAGCTGAGAAAATAGAATTCTGGAGAATCTTAGGTATAATTGCCTGAGGGGGCAGGCTAAAGAGTCTCACCCATGTTGTTCAGAATCACATGACAGTTGTAGATTTTCTGAGTCTGCTCCCAGTCCTGGCCACGCTCATGGAAACCACCCAAGGACAGCCAGAGTCCACATTCCCTGAGGGGGAGGGGACACTGGCAACTCTTCTCAAGGTTCTACCCTCATATCTGGCAATCCTAGGACATTACTCAAAAAGAAACTACCTCTCCCTCCCCCTTTCCTTGATACCTGGCAAGCTGGGTATATTCTTCCAGAAGGTTCCCACTCAGTGGCTCAGACAGGCGTTGTGTCTCTTCAGGGTCCCGGGCAATGAAGTCAAATGCCTCAGGCAGGAAGGCCAGGCAAGCGCCCAGCCTGGCAGCCTCCCGAATCAGCTCAGCACACGTTTTAAAGTTCTGCTCCTTGTCTGGGGTCGAGGTTACCTGGCACACAGCCACCAGGGGCAGTTCCCAGGAGGAAGATGAGCCCGCCATGGCTCTGAGTCTGTAAATGGCATAGGCAGGCCTCAGACTGACTAGCATGGGGAAACCGAAGTTTAAGGATAAGAGGCTAAAATAGGGAGACAGGAAAGCTGGCCTTTCCTTTAATTTTCCTCTTAAAGGGCACAATGACCCACGAGTCAAATATTTCTGCGGATGGTTGGTGCCCCAGTGTTTTCCCCCCATCCATCCATACATTTAACAAACATTTATGAGTATCTATTATGTGCCAGGAAACTGAGCACAAACCATGTTACCTGAGTGGAGCACAAAGTACTGAAAATCGAGGTATCCGGAGTCCAGGACACGAAAGAAGGGACAGGAGTTGGTGAGGAGGCCTGATGATGAAGCCCAGCCTGAAGAAAGTGAGAAATCAGGACACCAACCCCTTTCTCAAGCAATAAATTTCTAAGATCCCCTGACTTCTCTCTTCATACTGTGAGGCTGAATCAGGACCCTCCCTGTTAAACCTCTCAAATCGTCAAAACATTCTTGATCATAGGTAATTATGGGCTACCGGAAGAAATCATAAAGTGGGAAGATGGAGGAAAGGCCTTTGATCTCCCATTAAATAAAAGCCTTTTTCCTCAAATATTTCCGCAGTTCAAAAGCCATCTCCGAAATACTTCCCAGCTTCTCTTCTTGACTGTGCAGAGTCAGTTTTACTGACGCAAAGCATATTTCCCCACAAGAATCTCTGAGGGAAGAAACCCTCCCCCGTTTCTCACCACCCAGTGGTGGGCAGGGGGGCACTGGCACCCAGATTTCAACCAGCGCCCCACTCTCCAGTTAACCCTTTCTTTCCCGCGACTCCCAGGGGCAACGTCTCTTGCACAAGTTAAAGCACCACAGGTGGAATTCAGAGGGGTGGGCGGGATAGGTAGTAGGTCCTACATTAAGCTATGGCCAAAATCATCCGCAGGAACCGAACGAAACTGCGGCCTGGAGGTGGAGGTGCCGGGGCGAGTGGGCGGTAACTCCGAGACCGGACGTGACGCAGGGCAGGGGGCTGAGCCGCGAAGGCCGGAAGCCGAGCAAGCGGCGAAGATGGCGGAGAACGGCGGTCGCGGCGGCAAGAGCAGCGGGAGCGGCACGGGGAAGGGGGCGGTGTCCGCAGAGCAGGTGAGGACCAGGGAACGTGAAGCAGGGCGAGCTGGCTGGATCCAGAGTGGTTGTGAGACGAGCGGGGAAAGCCTGTGGCTGTGCAGACCTTTACTCCAGCTCCGCATCTGCGGGCCATCCAGAGAGAGGAGGGTCCTACGCGAAGCTAGCCGAGCCCCCGGGGAGAGAGTAGGCGGATTGGCGGGTGAGAGCCACGCCCCCGCGGAGGGTTGGGTGAGCCTAGGCGAGAGAACCTCTCGGGGAAGCAGGGGCTGGGAGCATGTGCAGGTCTGAGGAAAAATGGGGGGGCGCTTTCCCGACTTTTCCTCCAGAACTTGGAACAGGATGTGGCTAGGTGAGGCAGATCATGACGAGTCTTAGGGGATTAGTCGACGGACGGGTAATGTAGTCTGTTACTTGACCCTGAAGCCACGCTGAAAATCGTCGTCACTGCAGAGCCACGTGACTCTCAAACCCGAACAGTCTAGTGTTTCATACTGTGTTGAGAGTCATTACTGAATTGAATTTAGACACCAGAAATCCTTTACTAAAAAATTGAGCATGCATTTCTCCCAGTGCCTAGCACCGGGAATCGTTTGATAAGTTAATCAGAAGGTCGTTTGTGGCTTGGGAACCGTGGTTTGCTGATAGTGGGGCTAGTGTTTGTTACCGTTGGGAAGAAATCCGTGTAATAGGAAAACGTAATTAAAATAATAGCTTTTTAAATTATAGGTTTGTCTATCAGTTATTTGTTGAACAGTTACTATAGGCAGAGGTATTCTGCATAAAGATTTTAAAAACTGACTCCTGCAATCAAAGAGCTTTTAGTGTAGTGAGAAATACAAGACATACACAAAATGCTAATGTGAGGCAGAAGTATATGTATGAGAGATATGAAGTGTTATGGAATTTTGGGAGAGGGGAGAAGAGTTTTTAGACAGCGTATACAGTGTTTTGCACAGTGATATGAAACAAAATATACTACGTGCTTCAGTTCAGTTCAGTCGCTCTGTCCTGTGACTCTTTGCAACCCCATGGACTGCAGCATGCCAGGCCTCCCTATCCATTACCAACTCCTGGAGTTTATTTGAACTCCTGTCCATTGAGTCGGTGATGCCATCCAACCATCTCATCCTCTGTTGTCCTCTTCTCCTCCTGCCTTCAATCTTTCCCAGCATCAGGGTCTTTTCAAATGAGTCAGCTCTTTGCATCAGGTGGCCAAAGTACCTGATGTGCATAATAAATGTTAATTATTCTGTTTTATAAAAAAGATCATCTTTCAGCTCAGTTCTAAAGGATGAGAGGAGTTAGTCAAGCAAAGAAGGAACTGGAGGATTTTCTAGGTAGAGGGAATAATGTGTTTAAAAACACTGTGGCATGAAACTTCCTGATATGTTTGGGATGCAGATGGACATAAAGTTTGGAATGGATTACTGCAAGACTTGAAAGTGGAGAAAAGGGGACAAAAGAGGAGTCTTGGATTGTCCTTCAGGTTTCTGCCTTGGATGGTGCCTTTAGGGAATGTAGGAAGATGTACAGGTTTGGGGAGAAAACAAGTTTGAATTTGAGTTTCTTGTGGGACATACAGGTAGAGACATTTATTAGATAGTTTGATTCATAATGTCAGGTTACAGAAAGAAATCTGAATTGGAGATACAGAGAATTACACATTTATGAATGGTAGATAAAGCCATGGTTGTGGGTAAAATCACCTAAGGTTTGTACAGAAAGTGAAAAAAGAAGTAGAAGACAGTGAAACCAGTTTTAAGGGATGATAGAGAAAAAGAGGCTGTCAAAACAGACTGAAGAATTGTAATTGAGTTCTGAGGCTGTTCCTTGCTTAACATTCTCTGACCTTTGTTTATATTCCAGAGAGAACACTGGGTAAGCAATATTTATCACTGGTACAAATCTGAGCCATATAGACAGGATGGAGGCAAGTAGCACATTGTGCTGGGCACTTGTTTTATCTTCTGTTACTTAATTACTGCTATTTGAAGTAGCAGTGTTGTCCTTCGGAATATTTGAGTTTCAGAGGCTTTAACTTACTCAGACTGGGAGTTTCTAATTGAGAGATTTGAGAATCAGACCTATTTTTTCCTGCTTATACCGTGATCCTATTAGAGATATTTGAGCTGAGCCTGAAGGATTGGATAAATTTGAACAGATGGCAGTAGAAACAGAATATAGGAATAGGGTAAGAGGAGATTTAGAGAAAGCATAGATTGACATGAAGTGCAGTGACTACTTTCTTTAGCTAAGTCTTGAGTTGTACGTTATAAAGAGATAGTCCTTAAAGTATACTGAGTCTTTGCATGGCAAAGAATTCAGGACTTTTTAATGTAAGCAGTGAGGGACTCATAGAAGGATAAATGTTATACCATTGATTTTTTTATTATTACATAAAATAATACATACTCATTGTAGAAAACACAAGAACAAGTACAAGATAAACTACCCATGGCCCTACTATCCAGAGATACCTATTCTTACCATTTTGAAATGTATCCTTTGAGAGGTTTTCCCCCCTCCTTTATGTTTTTGTACATGTGTATTTTACACATTTACATCTTTAATTTTATGTAGTATTCTAAATATAGTTATTTGCTATTTCATAATCTGCTTTTAAGTTTAATACTGCTGCTGCTAAGTCGCTTCAGTCGTGTCCGACTCTGTGCAACCCCACAGACGGCAGCCCACATGAATATTTTTCTGTGTCATCCAAGTTCTAGAAGAATTAAATTAGCAACAGTGTATAGGATGGATTTGCAGAGTCCAAAAATGGGGAGATAATCTAAAAGACTGTTGTAGTACCTCAGACAAGAGGTAATGAGGCCTTCAATTGTCATGATCAATGTCAGTAAGCCTAAGAAAAATTGCTGAGGTAGAGGCAATAAATTTGGCAGTTGATGGGATAAGGGTGTGTTAAAAAATGAAACCAGGGTTTCCTACCAGGCTAGAGTTGTGTCATTAGCAGAAAGAGGAGAGACAAGAAGAGGAGCAGTTTAAAATGGAGTAAAAGGACTTTCCTGGTGGTCCAGTGGTAAAGACTCTGAGCTTCCAATGCAGGGCATGCGAGTTTAAAACATGGTCAGGGAACTGGGATCCCCCTGTTTGAGTTGCCAGAAAAGGGGGGGGGAAGGATGAAAGAAAATTCAGCTTTGAATGACCTGAGTTTAAGGTATCTATGGGACATTTAGGTGGGGCTGTTTTATAATAATAGCAGGTACTGTTTATTGACAATCTGTTGTATGTTGGGTAATGTCCTAAGTCCTTGATGTAATTAATGAATCCTCTGAAGGCAATGGCACCCTACTCCAGTACTCTTGCCTGGAAAATCCCATGGACGGAGGAGCCTGGTGGGTTGCAGTCCATGGGGTCACTGAGGGTCAGACACGACTGAGCGACTTGACTTTCACTTTTCACCTTCATGCATTGGAGAAGGAAACGGCAACCCACTCCAGTGTTCTTGCCTGGAGAATCCCAGGGACAGGGGAGCCTGGTGGGCTGCCATCTATGGAGTCACACCAAGTCGGACACGACTGAAGTGACTTAGCAGCAGCAGCACAACACTGTATAAGATAGATACCTCTGAATTTTTTGGTGAAAAAACTTAGATTCAAAAAGACATAACATAGGAATTGTCTGATGGTCCAGTGGTTAGGACTTGGTGCTTTCCCTGCCATGGCCCAGGTTCGATCCCTGCTCAGAGAACTAATATTCCACAAGCCTCATGGCATGGTCAAACATTTAAAAAATAAAGTGAATTAGGAGGTGAGGAAGTGGAGGCAGTGAGTATAAACTGGCCCTAAAAATTTTGATGAAGGGAAAGGATAAGAAAAATTTTTAGAGTTGAATATGTTTGCCTGGACAGAGGCACCTGGCAGGCTATAGTTGAGGGAAGCACAGAGTCAGATGTGACTGTGCAACTAAGCACACAGCACATGTTAGTCAGAAAAGGGGGCACTGAACTAAAAAGAAGATACTAAGTACAGTGACAGCCCAGAAAATGCTTTTCCAGATGCATCCAGTCATAATTCTCTACCTCTGTTATTATTCCATTAAATTCGGTAAGAGTAAATATCATGTAGATAAGACCTTTGGGTGAGAAATATAATGATTATAGATTTCCCCCATACTTATCAAAACCATATGGTGTCAAACAAAAAGGAAAGAAAAAAATAAATGGAAATAGTTTGACTCATTAAGAGATTATTATGTTACAAGCCAGGAATAATACATTAATAGAAAATGAATTCTTAGAGTTAGACCATGGTAAAAAGTAGCAGTCCTGCAGTCCACTGTGTTATTTTATCCACCCCCACATTCCACCAGCCTTGGTTTCATGATCTGTATTTTACAGAAGGTAAAATGTCTTATAATGAAGGTACATGTCTTATAATGTTTTTTGTTGCTTTTGTTGTTTTAGAATTATATGAAATAAAGAGTCCAGCAAAGTACCTGGCACATAATAATGCACCCTTACTGTGCAGACTTTCATCAAGAGGCTTTTTAGGTCCTCTTCACTTTCTGCCATAAGGGTGGTGTCATCTGCATATCTGAGGTTATTGATATTTCTCCCGGCAATCTTGATTCCAGCTTGTGTTTCTTCCAGTCCAGCATTTCTCATGATGTACTCTGCATATAAGTTAAATAAACAAGGTGACAATATACAGCCTTGACGTACTCCTTTGCCTCTTTGGAACCAGTCTGTTGTTCCATGTCCAGTTCTAACTGTTGCTTCCTGACCTGCATACAGGTTTCTCAAGAGGCAGGTCAGATTGTCTGGTATTCCCATCTCTTTCAGAATTTTCCACAGTTTATTGTGATCCACTTTGGCATAGTCAATAAAGCAGAAATAGATGTTTTTTCTGGAACTCTTGCTTTTTCCATGATCCAGCAGATGTTGGCAATTTGATCTCTGGTTCCTCTGCCTTTTCTAAAACCAGCTTGAACATCAGGGAGTTCACAGTTCACGTATTGTTGAAGCCTAGCTTGGAGAAATTTGAGCATTACTTTACTAGCATGTGAGATGAGTTCAATTGTGCGGTAGTTTGAGCATTCTTTGGCATTGCCTTTCTTTGGAATTGGAATGAAAACTGATCTTTTCCAGTCCTGTGGCCACTGCTGAGTTTCCCAAATTTGCTGGCATATTGAGTGCAGCACTTTCACAGCATCCTCTTTCAGGATTTGAAACAGCTCACCTGGAATTCCATCACCTCCACTAGCTTTGTTTTGTAGTGATGCTTTTTAAGGCCCACTTGACTTCACATTAGTGATCACATCATCATGATTTTCTGGGTCGTGAAGATCTTTTTTGTACAGTTCTTCTGTGTATTCTTGTCACCTCTTCTTAATATCGTCTGCTTCTGTTAGGTCCATACCATTTCTGTCCTTATGAGTGCAACCCTTTCATAGCATCATCTTTCAGGATTTGAAACAGCTCAACTGGAATTCTGTCACCTCCATTAGCTTTGTTTGTAGTCATGCTTTCTAAGGCCCACTTGGCTTCACATTCCAGGATGTCTGGTTCTTGGTGAGTGATCACACCATCATGATAATCTGGGTCGTGAAGATCTTTTTTGTACAGTTCTTCTGTGTATTCTTGCCACCTCTTCTTAATATCGTCTGCTTCTGTTAGGTCCATACCATTTCTGTCCTTTATTGAGCCCATCTTTGCATGAAATGTTCCCTTGGTATCTCTAATTTTCTTGAAGAGATCTCTAGTCTTTCCCATTCTGTTGTTTTCCTCTATCTTTGCATTGATCACTGAGGAAGTCTTTCTTATCTCTCCTTGCTCTTCTTTGGAACTCTGGATTCAGATGCTTATATCTTTCCTTTTCTCCTTTGCTTTTCACTTCTCTTCTTTTCACAGCCATTTGTACGGCCTCCTCAGACAGCCATTTTTCTTTTTTGCATTTCTTTTCCATGGGGATGGTCTTGATCCCTGTCTCCTGTACATTGTCACAATCCTCCATCCATAGTTCATCAGGCACTCTATCTATCAGATCTAGTTTTATATATATATAACTTATCTCCTATACTAACAGAATAGTGTGATGAAAATAATCACTCTGTTAAATACTTTGTGGATAGTGTAATAGCAGAGGGAAAACTATGGGCTAAGAATTTATCTGACTAAAGAAGGTCTACGTATTGCAACTACCAAGTGAGACAGAATAGTGGATATGAAAGATTTAGAGGCTAGACTTGGGGAGCATTCTTCATCAGAAAATTTGTCCAGTCTCTTCCTTGGGTTGCCCCATCTTTACATTTAGACTTCTGTCATGGAATTCATCTTGGTGTATCATTAACTGGTATAACTGTGTCCATACTACTATAATGTTTGCTCCTCAAAGGTAAAGACCTTGAATGAAGCATGTCATTCTTATCTATAGTAACCACACTTCATTTTTTGTCCTCTGCTTAGTCACCTAGTCATGTCCAACTGTTTGTGACCCCAGGGACTTGAGCCCGCTGGGCTCCTCTGTCCATGGGGACTCTTCCAGGCAAGAATACTGGAGTGGGTTGCCGTGCCCTCCTCCAGGGGATCTTCCCAACTCAGGGACTGAACCCAGATCTACTGCGTTGCAGGTGGATTCCTTACCATCTGAGCCTCCAGGGAAGCCCACACTTTGTTTTACTCACATAATTATAAAGGACATTTACTGATATTAATATATTATCCTTCATCAATTTTCACACATTTCTTATTTCTGTGTCAGTGCTATCCTTTTTCTAGTTATCCCTAACAGTAGTGACTTTTAATATTTCTATAATAAAACTGAGTTTCTTGTGGGCAAAAATGAATGCATTTATAATCATTTACATTTTTGCATAATAAGAATTTAAGATAAGGAATGATTACTACAATTTGTATTTTGCATTTTTTGTTTCACTTTTTATTGGGGCTGATCTGTTTGTATTTGTGTCATACAGATATATTTGGATTTTAATGCTCAGTTACCTGAGTTGAGGATGCATAGGTTAAGAACTTATAAGAGAAATACAGAGTAGATTTTGCACAGGTGGCTTGAATATTTACTGAGTAAGCTCTTGGGGCAAGAGATTTCATGTCTTAGTCCAGAATGTTTTCAAATGTTGCTTGCTTGATTTTATTTTAAATGGCATAATATACCTGACAGTATTTTTCTGCTTGGAGCCTGGACTTTAGATGTGTGATCCAAGTTACTGTCCCCTGAATTACTGGCATTGAGTTTAACCTCTTTTCAAGGAACCATAAGTTCTAATTGTTAAAGTAAAAATAGTAGACGTATATAGCAAACTTTTATATAAAGAAATAAGTGAAATGTGAAACTAAAGCATTTAAATAATACAACTTTAAAGAAATAAAATGACAAATGGTAACAGTGCAAGGGGAAATATTGGGTAAGTATTAGAGTAATTAAAATGTCATTCATTCATCCCACAAATATTTATTGAGAGCTTCTCTGTACTAGACATGTAGTGATAAAGTGGGTCACCCTGATCTTATGGGACAAGACACACAATAAACAAAACTATATAAATTACATAGTATGTTAGATAATGTTAAGTGCTATGAAATAAAAATGCTCATGGTAAGGGGACTGGGATCACTGAGTTGCAATGTCATGTAGGTTCTGAGTGTAACAAAGTCTATGAAGAGCTGAGGGGTGAACCATGTGGCTGTTTTGAGGAAGAAGCCAGAGACAGTGCAAAGCCCTGAGGTGGGCATATGCCTGACTTTACTGAGGAAAAGTAGGGAAATCAGTGTGACGTGTATCAGAGGAGATTCTTGTTTCCATACATGATGGTTGAGGGTTAGAAGTTGATTGGTTGAGCTCCTGTTTTGATTAATAGGGAGTAATCATTTGTTCCATAAGTGTATTACTGATTTTTCAACAAGTAAAAATTCAGTGAAGTATATTTTAATAAAAAATTGCTTAAAACAAGGGCTGGGGTGGGAATGCAAACCAGTATATCCACTATGGAAAACAGTGTGGAGATTCCTTAAAAAACTGGAAATAGAACTGCCATATGACCCAGAAATTCCACTGCTGGGCATACACGGAGGAAACCAGAATTGAAAGAGACACGTGTACCCCAATGTTCATTGCAGCACTGTTTATAATAGCCAGGACATGGAAGCAACCTAGATGTCCATCAGCAGACAAATGGATAAGACAGCTTTAGTACATATACCAGAGAAGGCAATGGCACCCAACTCCAATACTCTTGCCTGGAAAATCCCATGGACGGAGAAGCCTGGTAGGCTGCAGTCCATGGGGTCACTAAGAGTCGGACACAACTGAGCGACTTCACTTTCACTTTTCACTTTCATGCACTGGAAAAGGAAATAGCAACCCACTCCAGTGTTCTTGCCTGGAGAATCCCTGGGACGGGAGAGCTCGGTGGGACGGCAGTCTTAGGAGTCCCACAGAGTTAGGCACAATTGTAGCGACTTAGCAGCAGCAGCAGCAGTACATACACACGATGGAATATTACTCAGTCATTAAAAAGAATACATTTGAATCAGTTCTAATGAGATGGATGAAAATGGAGCCTATTATACAGAGTGGAGTAAGCCAGAAAGAAAAACACCAATACAGCATACTAATGCATATATATGGAATTTAGAAAGACAATAATGATAATCCTATACATGAGACAGCAAAAGAGACACAGATGTCTAGAACAGCCTTTTGGACTCAGGGAGAAGATGAGGATGGGATGATCTGAGAGAATAGCATTGAAACATGTATATTATCATATGTGAAACAGATCGCCAGTCCAGGTTCGATGCATGAGACAGGGTGCTCAGGGCTGGTGCACTGGGATGATCCTGAGGGATGGGATGGGGAGGGAGGTGGGAGGGGGTTCAGGATGGGGAACACATGTATACCCATGGATGATTCATGTCAATGTATAGCAAAAACTATTACAATATTGTAAAGTAATTAGCCTCCAATTAAAATAAATTAAACAAGGGTTGGCAAGTTAGGCTTTGCAGGACACATGGTCTCTGTCTCAACAACTACTCGACTCTTCTGTTGTATCATGAAAACAGCTATAGAAAGTGTGTAAATAAATGGGTATGGCTGTGTTCCAGTGAGCTTTATTTATGATCTCTGATGTTTGAATTTCATAGAATCTTCACATGCCATGAAATAGTCCTCTTTTGATTTTTCTCACCCATTTAAAAAATGAAAACCATTCTTAATTTAGGGGCTATATAAAAACTGTTGGTGGGTTGAATTAGATTCTAAGACCAAATAGTTTGCCAATCCCTGATTTAAACATAGTTAAGATCTTGTTGATTCACAACTAGTATATGATTTTATAGTGTTCAAGGGCTATTAGTGTAAGCATCATTTCTTATTGTACAGTATTTGAAATAGATTATTTTGGTATGGGTTTATATTAAAGTTATAATCTCTTTTAAAAGTATGCTGTATCATTGTCTGTTTTTTCAAAATGGATGATGCACAATTGGAAAAAACATCTAATTATTTGCATTTTTGATTCATAAGGTTTTATTTAGATAAGAATTTATTAGAGAATACACAGCGGAGATAGATGGGTAGATAAACAGTTCAGAAATAGAATTAATCATTAGGAAAAGTTTGGTAAGATGACAAATTAAAATGTTTTTTAAAGGGGGATTTCCAAAAATGAATTTTTTCAACCTATCAGTTCAGTTCATTTACTCAGTCGTGGCCAACTCTCTGCGACCCCATGAATTGCAGCACGCCAGGGCTCCCTGTCCATCACCATCTCCCAGAGTTCACTCAAAACATGTCCATCGAGTCGGTGATGCCATCCAGCCATCTCATCCTCTGTTGTCCCCTTTTCCTCCTGGCCCCAGTCCCTCCCAGCATCAGAGTCTTTTCCAATGAGTCAACTCTTCGCATGAGGTGGCCAAAGTACTGGAGTTTCGGCTTCAGCATCATTCCTTCCAAAGAATACCCAGGACTGATCTCCTTTAGAATGGACTGGTTGGATCTCCTTGCAGTCCAAGGGACTCTCAGGAGTCTTCTCCAACACCACAGTTCAAAAGCATCAATTCTTTGGTGCTCTTTATTGTTAGTGTCAATTTCTTAAAGATCTTAGTAATTATGAGAGGCTATTTCAAAGATTGAAAGTTCGTGATATATCTTTATTTAACAATGGAGGAGTACAAGAAGTTGACAGTAGAAGCAAAGAAAATGAACTGGTAGATGCTAGCTTTTTTGTTGGTCTGAGAGTTTCTTTTTTTTTAATGGTTTGAAAACTACTAAAAAGTACATTTCTAAATTTTTATTTATTTTTTGCTCTGAAACAAGGCGATAAGATTGGGAACAGTGGGAGTTGGCAGTGCAGTAGTATAGTATGGTGTGTGTGTGCTTTGTCGAGTCTGATTCTATGACCCCATAGACTGTAACCCACCAGGCTCCTCTGTCCATGGCATTTTTCAGACAAGAATACTGGAGTGGGTTGCCATTTCTTCCTCCAGGGAACCTTCCTCACCCAGGGATCTAACCTGAGTCTCCTCTGTCTCTTGCAGGTAGATTCTTTACCACTGAGCCACCTGGGAAGCCTGGTGGAATAGTCTGCTGTTAACTTTTTCAGTCTAGTTTTCATTTGAGATATTATGTTTTTCATCTTTAGAAGTTCAATTTGCATTTATTAAAAATATTTTCCATTTCTCTACTCATCAACTTCATGGTTTCTTCAGTCTTCCTGAAGAAAGCATATGGAATATTGGTTTGTAATTTCTGTTTCTGTTCCTCTTGAATGAATTTTAACCTGGTTATGGGTCATAGTTTTCTGCTTTGTTCATGCTTGGTAATCCTGACTAGATATTGGACATGATGAATTTCATGTTGTACTGGATATTGTTTTAGTAATTTTGAGCTTTATTCTCATGTACAGTTAACAGGTATCCATTTGATCTTCTTGAGGGTTACTTTTAAAATTTGTTAGTATGGGTTCAGAGAAGCCTTTAGTCAAAGGAAAAGTTGACCTCATTATTAACTTTATTTGAAGATATTAGTAAGCATTTCCACTCTTGCACATTGGAACACGAACTACTGTATGCCTTTTGTGAGCTCTGGATATCATTTTCCCTACTCCTGTCTGGTGGTTCTTTCCTCTAGCCTCAAAGCTGTCCTTACATGTGTTCTCTGATCAGTACTCAGGGGTCTTCTCTCAGGGTCTTGGGAACATTCTCTCTGTGTAGCCCTGTTCTCATCAGTGTTTCACACCACAAAATTCTAGCTGCCTTTGCTTCCTTGAACTCTTGAGTTCTTTTTATCTTAGTGAGAGCATTGAGGTCTACTGGGTTCTCTTCTCTTCTCTGCTGTAGCATTTACATTCTCTCTAGGCAGTGTGCTGGAGCAGTTGAAGCACTCACCTTGTTGATTTCTTTTGAGAAATTACTGTCTTGATTGGCTCTTGTGCAGGGTCTGACCATTGTCCTTTCCTGTATTTGATCACATTTTCTAATTGTTTAAGGTGGGAGAGTAAATCTGATTACTCATGGAGGGAAGTGGAGGTGAGACTCAGTTAACCATTAAATCTGCTTGTTAATAATCAACTCTGAAATCACATTGGTTTGCACTGATTATGAAAACACTACCAGGTTATTTTTAGGCATTTGTTTATGGCTCTGATGTGATGAAAAAACCTTACAATTATACCTCCAGGTAAAAAGTTTACCTCAAACTATTTCTTTTACCTGTTCTCTCATTTTTTGGTAATACATCTCTCAGTTATGGAAACTACCAAAGAAATATAGAATATCAAAAAGCATTTTCTCCCAAGTTGAAAACACTAAGTTTGCTATAATCCTGATGATACCTCCTAAACTACTATAAGGATGTAAAGTCCGGATATGTGTATGTAACAGAGGGAATTTTTACCAGAGTACAAGGTAGATGTGTTAGCAAGGGCTTTGAATTGAGAAAGGACTTGCACTTATGGTTGTCATGTTTAGAACCCCACCTTAAAATTTGCCTTCATTAGACTCTGCAGATTGTTACCACTGATATGGCCATGTTTTTCAGGGGAGAGGTCAATCTTAGAAAAATATTATCAGGACTATTTATTGATACTTGCTTTATCAGCTCTTGGCTGCTGAAAAGACTGTTACAAAGTTGATCTTCTAAGGAATGATGGCGTGTCTAGTAGGGAAAGCTAAATTAGCTCATGAGACCTCTCCTCACTCTAGGGATTGTACATCTACCTGAAATAGGTGGCCTTGCTTCAATTCTTCTAACTAGAGTGGAAGTTAAAAATTAGATGATACCAAGACTGAGAACCTCACAAGGGTTGTTGTTTAAAGGTTGAAACACATTACATAAATGTGTAGTTCACATCTGTAATTTTAAGTTACAAATAAATTATTTTAACTAAATGTCTTTAGCTAATTAAACAGGAACGGGATTGTTAGAGAAGAAAGGAAGTGAATAGCCCTCAGACTTAAGAGCTATCTTATGTAGGCCACTGATACCTGGGGTCCTCACGTGTGTATTTCCACAGACCTCAGAGATATTAGAGGTGCCATGCTAAACTTGAGTTAGACAAGGCTGTGGTCCATGTGATGAGATTGGCTAGTTGTCTGTGACTGTGGTTTCAGTCTGTCTGCCCTCTGATGCCCTCTCTCAGTGCCTACCATCTTACTTGCATTTCTCTTACCTTGGATGTAGGGTATCTCTTCATGGCAGCAGCAGCTGCTGCTCCTGACCTCTGACGTGGGGTTGCTCCTCTCAGCCCCACCCCTGTCTTTGGGCATGGGGTAGCTCCTCTCGGCCGTGCTTGTGTGCCCGTCGCAGCCAAAGCCTTTGACTGTGTGGATCACAATGAACTGTGGAAAATTCTCAAAGAGATGGGAATACCAGACCACCTGACCTGCCTCTTGAGAAACCAGTTAGAACTAGACATGGAACAATAGACTGTTCCAAATAGAAAAAGGAATAGTCAAGGCTGAGAAACGCTGGGCTGGAAGAAACACAAGCTGGAATCAAAATTGCTGGGAGAAATATCAATAACCTCAGATATGAAGATGACACCACCCTTATGGCAGAAAGTGAAGAAGAGCCTCTTGATGAAAGTGAAAGAGGAGAGTGAAAAAGTTGGCTTAAAGCTCAGTATTCAGAAAACTAAGATCATGGCATCTGGTCTCATCACCTCATGGCAAATAGATGGGGAAATGGTGGCTGAATTTATTTTTTCTGGGCTGCAAAATCACTGCAGATGGTGATTGCAGCCATGAAATTAAAAGACACTTACTCCTTGGAAGGAAAGTTATGACCAACCTAGATAACATATTGAAAAACAGAGATATTACTTTGCCAGCAAAGGTCCATCTAATCAAGGGTATGGTTTTTCCTGTGGTCATGTACGGATGTGAGAGTTGGACTATAAAGGAGCTGAGTGCTGAAGAAATGATGCTTTTGAACTGTGGTGTTGGAGAAGACTCTTGAGAGTCCCTTGGACTGCAAGGAGATCCAACCAGTCCATCCTAAAGGAATCCAGTACTGGGTGTTTATTGGAAGGACTGATGTTGAAGCTGAAACTCCAATGCTTTAGCTACCTGATGCAAAGAACTGACTCATTTGAAAAGACTCTGATGCTGGGAAAGATTGAGGGCAGGAGGAGAAGGGGATGAAAGAGGATGAGATGGTTGGATGGCCTCACCAACTCAATGAACGTGGGTTTGGGTGGACTCTGGGATTTGGTGTTGGACCGGGAGGCCTGGCATGCTGCAGTTCATGGGGTCGCAAAGGGCTGGACATGACTGTGCAACTGAACTGAACTGAATGCTATACTAATGCTGATTGATAAGCATCTTTTCCCTGCTGACTTGGCTAGATAATAGGGTAATTGTGAATGTGTGATAAGTATGTCCACGAATATGCTCAGTACTGTGCAGTTCAGTGAACTATCTCTTACCTGTCCATTTCACTTGGTGGCAGTGGTGTGATTATTATGCAGTGACATCTATTAGATGTGAGACAAGAGAACAGAGAGCAGATACCAGTTACTCTAATGGCAGCATGGTGGTAGACAGCATGGTGGGTTTGCAGTTCTTGGGGTTTGTGGATCAGGAGCCTGCATTTGGACTGAAACTTCATTTCTTCTCTTTATGTCTCCAACCTTATCCTCACTCAAGAGTTGTACTTAATAGGATTTTTGGATGTGTGTTTGATAGGACTTAGGCTAATATCTTATGGCAAGTTTTGTGTATATGTATATTGGGGAAAGGGGTGTGTATTATCTGTCAAGGCTTCTAATTTGACTAGATCCAGGTATTTTTAAAAAGTTTTGAACTGTGGTGTTGGAGAAGACTCTTGAGAGTCTCTTGGACTGCAAGGAGATCCAACCAGTCCATCCTAAAGGAGATCAGTCCTGGGTGATCATTGGAAGGACTGATGCTGAAGCTGAAACTCCAATACTTTGGCCACTGCATACAAAGAGTTGACTCATTGGAAAAGACCCTGGTGCTGGGAGAGATTGGGGGCAGGAGGAGAAGGGGATGACAGAGGATGAGATGGCTGGATGACATCACGGATGTGATGGACATGAGCTTGGGTGAACTCCGAGTGTTGGTGACAGACAGAGAGGCCTGGTGTGCTGCGATTCATGGGGTTGCAGAGTCGGACATGACTGAACAACTGAACTGAACCCATAGTTTAAGTGTTTTTAATTTCATTATAACAGGCTGCGAAAAAAATCAGTTTTCTTAGCAAATACTGGAGTTTTTATTTGACTTTAAGATGTTTATCAGTTCAGTTGCTCAATTGTGTCCGACTCTTTGCGACCCCATGAACTACAGCATGCCAGACCTCCCTGTCCATCACCAACTCCTGAAACTTACTCAAACTTAAGTCCTTTGTGTCAGTAATGCCATCCAACCATCTCATCCTCTTTTGTCCCCTTCTCTTCCTGCCCCCAATCTCTCCCAGCATCAGAGTCTTTTCCAATGAGTCAACTCTTCGCATGCAGTGGCCAAAGTATTAGAGTGTCAGCTTCAGCATCAGTCCTTCTAATGAACCCCCAGGACTGGTCTCCTTCAGAAGGGACTGGTTGGATCTCCTTGCAGTCCAAGGGACTCTCAAGAGTCTTCTCCAACACCACAGTTCAAAAGCATCAATTCTTCAGTGTTCAGCTTTCTTCACAGTCCAACTCTCACATCCATACATGACCACAGGAAAAACCATAGCCTTGACTAGATGGACCTTTGTTGGCAAAGTAATGTCTCTGCTTTTGAATATGCTGTCTAGGTTGGTCATAACTTTCCTCCTAAGGAGCAAGTGTCTTAATTTCATGGCTGCAGTCAGCATCCGCAGTGATTTTGGAGCCCAGAAAAGTAAAGTCTAAAACTGTTTCCACTGTTTCCCCATCTATTTCCCATGAAGTGATGGGATCAGATGCCATGATCTTTGTTTTCTGAATGTTGAGCTTTAAGGCAACTTTTTCACTCTCCACCTTCACTTTCATCAAGAGGCTTTTTAGTTCCTCTTCACTTTCTGCCATAAGGGTGGTGTCATGTGCATATCCGAGATTATTGGTGTTTCTCCTGGCAATCTTGATTCCAGCTTGTGTTTCTTCCAGTCCAGCGCTTCTCATGATGTACTCTGCATAGAAATTAAATAAGCAGGGTGCCAATATACAGCCTTGACATACTCCTTTTCCTGTTTGGAACCAGTCTGTTGTTTGATGTTCAGTTCTAACTGTCGTTTGTGACCTATATACAGGTTTCTCAAGAGGCAGGTCAGGTGGTCTGGTATTCCCATCTCTTTCAGAATTTTCCATAGTTTATTGTGATCCAATTTGGTGTATTAATAATAATAATTTTCCTTAGTGTTTATGTAGAGTTTCAAAATTTATGTCAGATAAAGTAATAAAGTAATTAAGCAAATTAAATTTATTTCCTTTGGCTCCATTCTGCCATATCTACATTCATGTTTACTCCTTATGTTTTTCTCCCAGGTCCCTGAGTTTTCATTCTGTTTAGCACCTGGAAAACCTTTTCAAGAGCATCTGATAAGTTCATTTACACTCAGATAGAAGTAACAGATACAGTTTAAAGTATTGTTATCCCAAAGGTCTGTGCATTGTAATCAAAAAAGGGGAGAATCCTTATGTTATAAAAATTGATCTCTAGTAGTGAAGTTTTCTGTTAGGAAAAGGGGAAGAGTTTCTGTTTGTTTTTAACCTATAGGGGTTTTTTCAAGCTCTTAAAACCACACCAGCCAGGTGGCTACGGCCATGCTTCTACCCAAGATTAGCACCTTAAGGTAATTCCATCTTCAGTTAGTTCAGTGCTTTATAAATTATTTCTAATCTTTAAAACATTCCACTTGTAGTGAAGAGACAGTATTTTAATATGTTTGACAGGGGATGAAAAAAATACAACATTATAGAGAAGGAGAATAACATATTTGAAAATACTTAGAAGAGGTTTAACCATTTTATAGATATATATTTTTTCTTGGTAAATTGTTTCAGCCCTGACAATTTTAGCAGTCTCACTAAATTTTTAATCAAAGTACTAATTTATAATGGATAAGAAAAGTAGAAGTAAACACTGAGATGTTTTAAGAATGAGCTGTGTTAAGAACTCTTATTTTTTTGAGTGCCTAAATTAAACCATAAATCATCATTTTATTTTATTTTTTTTGGATTTTGGATGTTTGAACAGGGAAGGGTACCATGTAAACTGTCAAATGGCCAATGCCAAGGTGAAAATGTCCGCCATGTATATATAAACTCACATCTGAATGAGCTACTCATTGATCTGGTCACTTTTAGAAAAAGGAAAACAGCTCTTCTCTGATAACACGGGGAGCTGAAAGAAGTGCTGCCAAGGAAAACAGCTACTACATGTTACTGGTTCTGCTAGAACTCCTGTTAACATACTTCCTTAAAAAGCTGCGTTTCCTGAAAAAGCCAAACTCTTAAGTGGTAATATGACCAAAACACTGTAAGTTACTCTTATGTTTAAAACATAATCCAGATAGAGGAAATACTAGGGTCAAGATTTGTAAACTACAACTAAATTATGAAAATTATTCTATTTCCTTGTATTCATGCATTCAAGAGCTCTGAAAAATGCAGCATTGTGTGACTTCCTCAATTATGTAACTTGTTTAAGCATATTGGGTAGGAAGTGAAAATATAGCTATCTTATTTAGATTTTATCTTTTTTTGTATTAAAGAGGATATTCTATTATGAAATTTTCAAAAGAGAAAAGCATCAAAGTTACTAAAAACTCAACTCATGTTATTTTTGTAATTAAAAGGAAATGTCACAAATTTACTGTTTCATGAAATAAAGGGCTGTTGCATTTGTAAAGTGCTATTAATATGGAAATTATAGATTGTATTTTTAAATACTGTAAGATATTGTTCATTGTACCAGTAATGGAAGGACATTATTCTACCAATATTTGCTCCTAATTTTAGCTAAATGTGTGAATGGAAATGTTGTTGTGATTCTCCGTGCAGGGAGAAAGACTAGTAATTTACCAAGGGCAGCATGATGAGAGCAGAACTGTGGGTGAAGGCATAAGGAAGGCTGGCACATAAGCAAATGCAAAGATGCTCAGCATCATTAGTCCCACCAGGGCAAGGGAAATTAAAACCAGATGCAAGTATCACTATATACCTGTTGGAATGTCTAAAATTAAAAAGACTGGTCATATAGAATGTTGACTAGCACACAGAGGAATTAAAACTCTCATGCTCCATTGGTATCTAATGTAAAACAGTGCTACCACTTTGGAAGACAATTGGCACTTTCTTTAAAAGTTAAACATATACCTGCCTATATGACCGGCCAGTCCACTCTTAGGTATTTACTCAAGAGAAACAGATCCTTTTATCTTTACAAAGACTTGTACACAAATAGCCAAAAAATGGAAACAACCCAAATTGACTTCATCAATAGGTGAATGGATAAACAAGTTGTGGAATGTCCATACAATGGGATACAGCTCAGCAATAAAAGAGAATAAACAGTGGATATACTCAGCAACATGGGTGACCTCAAAATAATTATACAGAGTGGGGAGAAAGCCATATCAGATGAGTACATATTTTGTAATTCTAAAATTCTAGAAAATAGAGATTAGTCTTAATCTACAGTGACAGAAAGCAGCAGAGGTTTGGGAGGAGAAGGTGTGCAGAAGGAAGGTATTACAATGGGGAAATCTGGGGGGAGATAGATATGTTCTTTATCTTGATTACAGTGATGGTTTCATAGGCATATACATGTGTCAAAACATCAAATTGTATACTGTAAATATATGCAATTTATTGTTGTGGTAGTTAATTTTATGTCATCCTTCCTAGGCTAAGGGATGACTAGATATCTGGTAAAGCATTGTTTCTAAGTTGTCTGTGAGAGTGTCTCCCAAAGAGAGTAGTTTTGAACTGGTAGACTGAATAAAGAAAATTGCCCTCACCACTGTGGATGGAATTCCCCCTTTCCCCATATTTCTCAGATCTCTGGCTTGCACTGCAACTCAGCTACTAAACTGCCAGCTTTCCTGGCCTCCAGCTTGTGGACAGGACTTTTGAGCCTAAATAACCCCTCATAATAAATCTCTTTCTATGTATCTGTGTCCTACTGGTTCTGTTTCTCTGGAGAACGTTGACTAATACAGTTGTATATCAATTATACCTCAGTAAAGCTGTTAAAAATATTATATGTCTGCCTACCCAGTTCTTAATTTGCAGCTTAATTGTATACAGTAACCACTGCTTATTTTGTGGGTGAGGGATGGAGGGTATGCCAGACCATCCTGCTCATGCTTTCTTTTCTCTGCTTTTTCCCCAAAATGTTAGGTAATAAACTCAATGTAACTAATCACATATGTACTTTCCTAAGGTTAAATTCTCTTTCAGATATTGCAAAGTCTACTACTCCCATGTTTGCTGAATCCTTAGTTCAAACAGTGAGACTTGATAGTTGCTTTATTGGTTGTAAATGATCCTGGTGATTCATCTTTCTTGTTTTTTCTTTTTTTTTTTTTCACTTGAAACATGAAGGCTATTTTGATAGAACTCACATTTTGATCTCAAGGCTTGAAAATCTTATATCTCTACCTATTTTGATGAATGTCAGACTTGGAGACTGCTTGGTTATAAATGGTACAGTATTAAAATAGAAACAAAACTTGAAAATATTTGACATGCAATGCTTTGTATTATAAAAGCCTTATTTGGTATCTATTTTGCCTTTCTCTTCCTGAAGTATGCTTATATTTGGTAAAAGCATTCTGATTCACTGAAGTTTTATTTGTAAAGAAATGTTCCTGAATAATCAAATTTCTGAAGAGGCAGATTTTCTGCCTAGGCAGCAAAAAACTTGGTGTAAGAAAATGGTATTGCTGATATGTTGTGTGACCTTGGTCAATGCATAGCACTTTGTCTTAGTTTTCTGTTCTTTGAAATATATATGGTTTCCAAAGCATAGTACTATAAGCTGACACTGTGAATTTTTAAGCAGTAGTTTGCCAGTGTATTTTCTTTCTTTACTTGGTTGCACATTCTTCACTCAGATAAGGTCTTTTGTTTCTCATATATTGTATTGTACTGTATAGAGATGGCTTGGATGGTAATAGCAGTGATGCTTAACTGGGAAGAGGACATTAAAATAATTAAAATTTTGATGGCTTCTGGAAGTTAATATACAAAAATCAAGATTTCCATACTAATTTAAAAGATTAAAAAATATGTTTTCTGCTTCCCATGTCAACTAGAACTATTTGTTTGAAATATCACCAGATACTTATACAGTTTTCCCAGTGTTTACAAGGCCTCATGGGCATATGGTTCAAGTAAAGGCTTAGCTTCTGTACTGGGGAGACCAGGGCAGAATTGGCATTTTAGTGATAAGCTGTGCTGTCATGACTCTCCACGCAAAAGGAATTCAGCTTGGTTTGAGTCTTTAGAGAAGGTGTTATGATCTGATCTGGTGCATACTTCAGACAAATGGAGAGAAGCTGGGAGAGGCAGAATTAAAATTAGGTCTTGAGGGTAGGATACATAGAAGTGAGTGAGGAGACCTCTCCTTTCATGTTGATGATGAGCCTGACTTGACCAAGTGAGGTCAGTTTAGGGAGAACACGGAAAACTTAATAGAGAAGTTTGGAGTTTTGTGGTTAAAGACAGAAAGCCATTGTAGATTTCTGAGCAGTGAAATACAATATGTGAAAAATTTAAGAATCCCGTCTTGAAGACTGCAGCAATACAAATTCAAGGGATAGAGGTGTTGGCAGTAGTGGACAGTTGTTTTACCTAAAATATAAATAGATTATTTAGGATTGCTTATTTTTCTGGATATTGATGCTGCTGCTGCTAAGTATGGAGAAGGAAATGGCAACCCACTCCAGTGTTCTTGCCTGGAGAATCCCAGGGATGGGGGAGCCTGGTGGGCTGCCGTCTACGGGGTCGCAGAGTCGGACACGACTGAAGCGACTTCTATCAAGGTTTGCTTCTATCTTTCCAGTCTTGTTTTCTTTTATGTTGTCCACTCAGTCCTCTATTTTAGCAACAGTGAGCAGCACAGCATTTCTCAGGCTGTTCTTTCTGACTACAATTCCTTCTGTCATCCTCTTTTGTGATGTGCTTTTGTTTTCTGAGTCTCAGCTCTGATGCCGCCTCTTTTATCACCTTCTTCAACGTCATTTTTCCTGTAATGATTTTTGCTTTTCCTTATAGTCTGTAACACTTACAGAGGCTACTCTAATAATACTGATCACATCATTCTGTGACTTAGTGTTTGTTTGACTCTCTTATAATATTTAGTAATCAGTGAGCTTCTTGAGGACAAAGGCAATTATACCTGTATACCAAGCATCTAAGTGTAGCTCCAGTAAAATGGTAGGCATTTTTGAAGTGCTTCTTGAGTAAATGAAAGGGTCTCTCTCTATCTCTACTGAATGTTGAATTTGAGGTCTTGTGAGATCCTACCCAGTATAAACTTTAGTGGGTGAAAATGCAGTAGAAGTTCATGTTCCATGAAAATTTAATGACATGAATTTAAATAGGTTGATTAGTAATTTTATTGGTTATTTTGAATACAGTTATATTACAATGTGAATCATCAAATAACTTATTCAGTTACTACTTTGCTGCTGTAGAAAGCAAAAGGACTTTCTATGACTGGACTGTAATACATTTCTCTATCTTCTATAACTCTTAGGAAATTATTCTTTCTATTTCTCATTGTTAATAGCACTGATTTTACTGCCAGCATATGAATTAAAACCCTCTTCTTTTTACTCTCTTATTCTCTCATTCAGAGAGGTAGTTATTATGGCCTTTGGTAAGACATGGCTGCTAATTCTATCTATTTACATAATTTTTTGAGAGAGAATCGCTTTTCAGATCTTTAAAACTGTCAAGTTCCAACTAAGTAAAAATTGCCATATTAAATAAGAAATGGTCTGTTTATTTAATTTGTATTATATGTGGATATTTGGAAGACTAACATATTTGTTCCTTTACACTCATATCTAGTTCCTGAAGATGTGTTTCTTTCATATATCATATCTAAGCTGTTACTATTATCTACAGATTACAAACATGGATGTTATTTTTTCTTTGTAATTAATATCATATTTATATCTTCAGTTATAGTAATCACTTATGATTTTATAAGTTTAGGTGAATTATTCTGCACTTTCAGTGATACCAGTTATCTGAGATTTAAATAGATGAAAACTTAGAGAAGCATTTAGTATCTGCTATGCTCAATTCTTTATTTCTATGTACAGTACCTTTCTCCTTCCTTATTCTTCCTAAATTTTAACTAGAGGAATGCTAGTAGCCAGGAAGGATGCCAAGAAGATGTATCTTGGAAAGAAACATCTTCAGGATAAAAAGCATTGAATCCCCTTGAAGTTTTGTTTTAATTTCTTTAGGAAAGTATGGGATGTGGGGTTGGATTTCCTTATTATTGTGGGCAGCATCCTTTTAAATATATTCCAGTTTTTCAGAAAAGCTGATGAAATATGATATACATGCAGTACATGTGGGCTCTACCCAGCATGTAACTCAGAGGGACAATTGCCCTTCATGTTCTGGACATTAACCTGCAATTGATGTACTTTTAGATCACATTAGTTTTGGATAGGGATATTTTATTACTGATTTATATGGAACTTGTGGTCCACTATAACTGCCAAATCTTTCCTTTTCTTTGTACGTTGCTTGGCTCCTCTTCCTGTGTTATTGATTTAAGAGCAGAAACTTTATATTTATGATAGTAAATTTCTTTTGTTAAATTTCAGTAGTGATTCCAGCCTACTGAGATAATTTTGGGTCCTGATTCTCTTTTCCAGTTTGGTGACAGTTTTTACTTTGTGGTTGTAGTAAGCTTAACATCTAATCATTCCCAAATCATTGTGGGGGAATCATGCTTGTCAGAACAGGCTGTAGGACCTTATGAAGTATTCAAAGAACTTATTCCCCCTTACACATTTCTTAACCGTCCTTGACTTCTGGATGCCTACTGATATTCCTTGACGACAAAATGGAAAATAAAGTGCTTTTAGGATAGCAAGCCTAATGCTCTTAAATCACTTCACTGGTTAGTATTCTCACACTTGAAATGCAATTTCCCTTGGGGGCACTGACATTTTATATCTGATCACCTCTCATTTCAATTAGCATGCTTACTCATTCCCTCAAGAAGAGGTTTAGTCCTTAGTGATGAGTCCAGAAGATTCTAAATCATACTAGTGGAAAACACCAACAGTAGAAGGATAATTTTTAAAGAAAATGTCTTTTCATGTTGTGACATTTCAAGTAGGACAACGAGAATTGAGGAAACTGGGGCAACACTTTGTTATGCAATTTTTCCTGAGATAGCTAAAAATATGTTCTCAGAAGAGAATTAATGAATTATGGTGATTAGATGTCAAGCAATTCTGTTTAATTAGGGGTATTTAGCTTACTAATAAGTGTTACCACAATCTGAAGGTAGAGAAAGTCTGTTAGGACAGCTTAAATTGATATTCTTTTTTAAAACGTTGGCTCAACATGTTAAGATAAAAATTTGAAGCAAGCCTCTCTGTTCTAGTACTACTGCTGCTACTGATGCTGCTAAGTTGCTTTCAGTCGTGTCTGACTCGCGACCCCATAGACAGCAGCCCACCAGGCTCCCCCATCCCTGGGATTCTCCAAGCAAGAACACTGGAGTAGGTTGCCATTTCCTTCTCCAATGCATGAAAGTGAAAAGTGAAAGTCACTTGGTTGTGTCCAACTCTTCCCGACCGCATGGACTGCAGCCTACCAGGCTCCTCTGTCCCTGGGATTTTCCAGGCAAGAGTAATGGAGTGGGGTGCCATTGCCTTCTCCTCTACTACTAAGTCACTTCATTCGTGTCCGACTCTGTGTGACACCATAGACAGCAGCCCACCAGGCTCCCCCGTCCCTGGGATTCTCGAGGCAAGAACACTGGAGTGGGTTGCCATTTCCTTTTTCAATGCATGAAAGTGAAAAGTGAAAGTGTGTTTCTCAGTTGTGCCAGACTCTTAGCAATCCCATGGACTGCAGCTTACCAGCCTCCTCCATCCATGGGATTTTCCAGGCAAGAGTACTGGAGTGGGGTGCCTTTGCTACTACTATGTAATATCAAATAGTTGGAGCTAAATGTACACTTAGTTTTTACTGTCTTATGAGTTAATGACTTGTGAGTAAGTGTTATCTCTTAGCCAGGAAGAAGTTACCATAAATGTATTGTCTGCATGGATGAATGGCTTAATGTCATGAAAGTTACGCATAGCTGAAACTTTAGAAACTTTGAAAGTATTCATTTAGATATGAAGCATGATAAGTCTGATCATTTCAAAATAATATAATTTTCTAAAATAAGATCCTAACTTTCATACAGGACAATTATAAATCATTTTCTCAGTAATGCTGAGTGCATTGTATATTTCAGGCTGTATGGCAAATAGAGGATGCAGAGATAAATATGAGATAGTCTTGGACCTTATAGGAGCTCAGAGACTTAGATGGCACAAAATGGCCAATAAAATGATAAAGCTACTATCATAACCATAACAATAACCATAACTATATTTCATGTGACACCATAAAGATGTATCTTGTTTTATTGCACTTCAGAGATGTTGTGTTTTTTCTAACTGAAGGTTTGTGGCAAACGTGGGTGTCAAGCAAGTCTATCAGCACTATTTTGCTCACTTTGTGTCTCTGTGTCACATTTTGTAATTCTCACAATATTTCAAACTTCTAAATTATTATTGTATTTGTTATGGTGATCTGTGATCAGTAATTTTTGATGTTACTATTATAATTGTTTTGAGGCACCACAAACAGTGCTCAGAGATGGCAAACTTAATAGATTAAAGCTGGTGTGTTCTGACTGCTCCGCCAGTTGGCAGTTACCCCATCTTTTTCTTAGACCTCAGTATTCCCTGAGACACAAAAGTATTGAAGTTAGGCCAATTAATAGCCCTACAGTGGCCTCTCAAGGTTCAAATGAAGGAACAATTACATGTCTTTCATTTTAAATCAAAAGCAGAGATGATTACAGGCTTCCTCATGGCTCAGTTGGTAAAGAATCTGCCTACAATGCAGGAGATCCCCGTTCGATTCTTCGGTTGGGACGATCTGGTGGAGAAGGCTACCCACTCTATTATTCTTGGGTTTCCCTTGTGTTTCAGCTGGTAGAGAATCTGCCTGCAATGTGGGAGATCCTGGCTTCAACCCCTGGGTTGGGAAGATCATCTGGAGAAGGGAAAGGCTACCCTCTCCAGTATTCTGGCCTGGGGAATTCCATGGACTGTATGGTCCAGGGGGTCGCAAAGAGTCAGAGGTGATTAAATTTAGTGAGGAACGTATATTAAAGCCAAGATTAGCTAAAAACTAGGCCTCTTGTGCCAAGCAGCAAAGTTGTAAATGCAAAGGGAAAGTTCTGAAAGGAGATTAAAAGTGTTACTCCACTGAACACAGAAATAAAAACATGAAACAGCCTTATTACTGATAAAGTTTAAGTGGTTTGGATAGAATATCAAATCAGCTACAACATTCCCTTAAGCCAAATTCTAATCCAGAGAAAGACTGTAACTGTAGCTTTCTTTGATTCTCTGATGACTGAGAAAGGTAAGGAAGCTGTAGAAGAAGAGTTTGAGGCTAGCAGAGGTTGGTTCCTGAAGGTTAAGGAAAGAAGACTTCTCCATGAAAATGAAAGGTAAAGCAGTAAGTACTAATGTAGAAGCTGCAGCAAATTATTCAGATCTGTTGAAGATAATCAATTAAGGTGGCTGCACTAAACAGATTTTAATGTAGATAAAATAGCCTTCTATTAGAAGGAGATGCCCTCTAGGAATTTCATAGCTAGAGAGAAGTCAATGCCTGGCTTCAAAGCTTCAAAGGGCAGACTGACTCTGTTGTTAGGGGCTAATGCATCTGGTGACTTTAAGTGGAAGCCAGTACTCATTTGCCATTCTGAAAATTCTACAGTCATTAAGAGTTGTGCTAAATGTACTCTGCCTGTGCTCTAATAATGGAACAGCAAAACCTGTATGACATCTCATCTATTTACGACACAGTTTACTGAATATTTTAAGCCTATTGTTGAGATCTACTGCTCAGAAAGAAAGATTCCTTTCAAAATATTACTTTCATTGACAATACACCTGATCACCCAAGAACTCTGATGAAGATGAGCAATGAGATACATGTTGTTCTCATGCTTGCTAACATAGCATGTGTTCTGCAGTCCATGGATCAAGGAATAATTTCAACTTTCCAGTCTTATTATAGAAAAACATTTTCAAAGGTTATAGCTACCCTATATAGTGATTCCTTTGATGGATCTGGGCGAAGTCAATTGAAAACTTTCTGGAAAGTATTCTGCATTCTAGATGCCATTAAGAGCATTTGTGATTCACGGGAATAGGTCAAAATATCAACATTCATAGGAATTTGGAAGAGGCTGGTTCCAACCCTCATGGATAACTTTGAAATGCTCAAGAATTCAGTGAAACAAGTAACTGCAGAGGTAATAGAAAACTAGAATGTGGAGCCTGAAGATGTGACTGAATGGATGCAATCTCGTGATAAAGCTTGAAAGGGTGAGGAGTTGCTTCTTACAGACGGGCAAAGAAAATGATTTCTTGAGATGGAATCTTTGCCTGAAAAAGATGCTGTGAAGTTGAAATGACAACAAAGCATTTAGAATATTACATAAACTTAGTTGGTAAAGCAGTGGCAAGGTTTAAGAGGACTGACTTTTGTGGGTAAAGTGCTCTCAAACACCATTATTGATTCAGAGAAGTGGTTTTTGAAAGGAAGAGTCAATTAATGCAGCAAACTTCATTGTTACCTTGCTTTTAAAAAATTGCCAAACCCACCACAACTTCAGCAACTACCTTGATCAATTGGCAGCCATCAACATTGAGGCAAGACCTTCCATCAGGAAAAAGATTAGGACTCACTGAAGTCTTAGATGATGGTCAGTGTATTTCTTTAGCAATAAAGAAGCCAGACCTACAGTATTTCTGAGGTATGCCTGTAGAGGAGAGATAACTGACCTAACAGCTGAGGAGCATGGGTAGCATCAAAGGAAAATTTTCTGTTTAAGAGAGGCATAGGCTGACTCTTAATGAGTAGAAGCTTGCCAGGTGAATATTGTGTGTGTGTGTGTGTGTTTAGAGTGACACAGAAAAGGGGTGGAATATTCCTGAAAGTGCAACCCACTCCAGTATTCTTACCTAGAGAATTCCGTGGATAGAGGAGCCTGGTGGGCTGCTGTCCATGGGGTTGCACAGAGTTGGATACGACTGAAACGACTTAGCATGCATGCATGCATGCAGAAATGGCAGCCCACTCCAGTATTCTTGCCTGGAGAATCCCAGGGACAGAGGAGCCTGGTGGGCTGCCATCTATGGGGTCGCCCAGAGTTGGACACGACTGAAGCGACTTAGCAACAGCAACAGCATTCTTGAAAGTGAGTTGGAAGAGAAGCTTGGAGTTGAGGCATATAGTGAGGTTGCTCAACTATATAGTGTTTGTGTGAGTGTGAGATTGGGATACCGTATATAAAGAACCTGTGGACAATGGAGAACCTCAGATGTGTCAGAGTAAGGGGATAGTGTAGTCAGCTTTACATGCTAAATCTGTTGCTGTGATGAGGAAGAGAGTAGATTGTACAGGACACGACTCAGAAGTGAGCTGTTCAGGTGAAAAAACAAGACCTTGGAAGAGGGAAAGACATGGGATGAGGAAGTACACAGGGGGATGGAATGGTACTGGACAGTTTTGGCTCTTGTATTGGAGATGGGTTTAAGAATGCTGGTTTTATTACTATTAGTCATATGTTTGTCCATTAAGTACCTATGTGTCTTGTGTATTATGAAACATTGTATTACAGGGATGAGATGGAGTGGGAGATGGGAGAGGTTTTCAGGATGTAGGGGACATATATATACCTATGGCTCACTCATGTGTATGGCAGAAACCAACACAATATTGTAAAGCAGTTATCCTCCAATTAAAAGAAAGATACTTTAAAAAGAGATAAAACTAAAAAAAAGATATAGAAAAATATATATATACAGTTAGAAATAAGAGCAAGATATCCAGATTTTTAGGTTGGATTACTGAATCAATGGTGGTGATGTCAAGTAAACTGAGAAAACTGAAGTTTGTTTCAGGAAATATGATAAACTGAGGTGCTTGAAGCACACTCAAGCAGATGGGTATTCAAGTCTGCAGTTTGGAGGAGAAATCTAGGCTATAAATGTAGATTTGGAAGTCATATAGTTTTGTTTCAAACCGAAAGGTGAATACAGTTACCCAGGGGGAAATGCAAAAAGCAGTAAAAAGAGACATACTAGGGACCACCAGAATTTAAGTGTCAGGAGAAAAAGAAACCCATGGAAAGAGGAATGGATTGAAAGATAGGAGGAAACCCTAGATAGGACATCATGGAGGAAGCCAGTGGGTAGAGTTCCATGGAGGAGGAGTGATTACCAGTGTCAGGTGCACCTGGGCTATTTACTTAAGTGAAGCCTGGAGTTGAGAGGCTTTGCTGACCTCAGTGAGTTCTGTCTCAGAGCAGTTGGGGGATACTGGTTACAGAGGGTGTAGAGGAATGTTTGTAAAAATGAGTGTCCTGAGTTGAATTTCACCTCCCCCACCCGCCAATTCATGTCAACCTCAGATTGTGACCATATTTCAAAATACATATGTGCAGATGTAAGCAAGTTAAGGTGAGGAATCAAGTAAAGACTGGCTTATAATGGGTTCTAATCCAATAACTTGTGTCCTCACATGAGAAGAGAAATTTGGGTACAGACACACAGGGAGAATGTCATGTGACAGTGTTAGCGGAGATTGGGATGATGCATCCACAAGCTAAGAATGCCAAGGATTAGGCAAGAAATGGTATACCTGATTTAGACAGTAAATGTGTTTTTTCACCAGTTTACGTGTCTATTTTCAAATGTTGTTGTTGGGACCTCATATATCACAATATTTAAGAAATATACTGTGTCTTGTAGTGTGTTTTTGTATAACACTGTTAGTGAGCCATATGTACCTGTAAGAACCCAGAAAAATATATTTTTAGCTTTTAACAAAAAAAGAATGCCAAGGATTGCTGGCAGCCACCAGAAACTAGGAGAATGTTATGGAACAGATTATTCTCTCCAGCTTTTGGAGAGAGCATGGTTGGGCTGACTTTTGGACTTCTATACTACAGAAGTTTGCTGACATATTGAATGCAGAAGTTTCACAACATCATCTTTTAGGATTTGAAATAGTTCAACCAGAATCCCATCATGTTCATTAGTTTTGTTTATAGTGAAACTTCCTAAGGCCCACTTGACTTCACATGCATGTTGGAAAGAGGCAAAGTTATAAAATCTGAATATAAGTCTGATCAAGAACCACTATGTGACTATTTCTGTACACAGAGGGGATTTTCCAAATAATGGCTCCTCTTCTGACTTTCATTTTTCTGGTTAGAAGCCTTATTCCCCGCATTCTTCTTCACAGGAAAATGCATGTTACTTTTGGCTGTTGATTCGCAGCATCACTTAACAGAAACTGTGCTTCAATTTTGCAACACTGCTCAAGACAGTGAGATGCTATCATTATAATACATATGTTAATATTACTTGGCCTTTGATTCAACATGAAAATGAGGAAAAGAGAAAAAAAATAGCAAGAGGTAGCTTAGGAGAGGCAATTAGCATCAGCCTTATATATTCATCCAGTTAGAAAGTGAGACATTTTTCAGGCAAGAAGCTGGCATGAAAAAGTGGTGTTTTATTGATCTACAGTGCAAATAGTAATCTCATTCTTGATATTGATAATTAATGCACTTTTATCTTTTGTTTGCAATTATAGATAAAAAATATTGTTTCAATTTATTGAAAAAAATAAACAACTTTGACTTTTTTTCTCTCTGTCTTGCTTGTTCATACAAGACTCTACTCTCTTCCAAATGTGCCTGCAATTGTTTGTTCTCTAGGTCCTCTAAAAAGCATTAATTTTTATTAAAATTTGTATGCTTTTTCTTATTTATTTATTTTTTTAAATTAATGTGTTTATTTTAATTGAAGGCTAATTGCTTCAAAATACTGTAGTTTTTTTTTTTCATACAATGACATGAATCAGCCATGGATGTACATGTGTTCCCCATTCTGAACCCCCTCCAACCTCGCTCCCCATAGCATCACTCAGGTTCATCCCAGTGCACCAGCCCTGAGGACCCTGTCTCATGCATTAAACCTGGACTGGCTATCTATTTCTCATATGGCAATATATATGTTTCAATGCTATTCTCTCAAATCATCCCACCCTCACCTTCTCCCAGAGTCCCAAAATCTGTTCTTTACATCTATCTTTTTTGCTCTCTCACATTTAGGGTCATTATAAAAAGCATTAATTTTTATTAAAATTTGTATGCTTTTTCTTATTTATTTATTTTTTTAAATTAATGTGTTTATTTTAATTGAAGGCTAATTGCTTCAAAATACTGTAGTTTTTTTTTTTTCATACAATGACATGAATCAGCCATGGATGTACATGTGTTCCCCATTCTGAACCCCCTCCAACCTCGCTCCCCATAGCATCACTCAGGTTCATCCCAGTGCACCAGCCCTGAGGACCCTGTCTCATGCATTAAACCTGGACTGGCTATCTATTTCTCATATGGCAATATATATGTTTCAATGCTATTCTCTCAAATCATCCCACCCTCACCTTCTCCCAGAGTCCCAAAATCTGTTCTTTACATCTATCTTTTTTGCTCTCTCACATTTAGGGTCATTATTACCATCTTTCCAAATTCTGTATATAGTCATTTATATATTGTATTGGTGTTTTTTTCTTTTCTGACTTATTTCGTTCTGTATAATATGCTCCAGTTTCATCCACATCATTAGAATTGATTCAAATGCATTCTTTTTAATAGCTGGGTAATATTCCATTGTGTATGTGTACCACAGCTTTCTTATCCATTCATCTGCCAATGAACATCTAGGTTGCTTCTATGTCCTAGCTACTGTAAACAGTGCTGTGATGAATCTTGGCATACACGTGTCTCTTTCAATTCTATTTTCCTTGGTGTATATACCCAGCAGTGGGATTGCTGGGCCATATGGCAGTTCTGTTTTCACTTTTTTAAAACCTCCACATTGTTCTCCATAGTGGGTGTACTAGTTTGCATTCCCACCAACAGTGTGAGAGGGTTCCCTTTTCTCCACATCCTCTTCAGCATTTATTGTTTGTAGACTTTTTGATAGAAGCCTCTCTGACTGGCGTGAGATGGTACCACATTGTGGTTTTGATTTGCACTTCTCTGATAAAGAGTGATGTTGAGCATCTTTTCATGTGTTTGTTAGCCATCTGTATGTCTTCTTCGAAGAAATGTCTGTTTAGTTCTTTGGCCCATTTTTTTGGTTGGACTGTTTATTTTTATGGAATTGAGCAGTAGGAGTTGCTTGTGTGTGTGTGTATATATATATATATATACATTCTTCCTATTTATTATTATTATTTTTACTTTACAATATTGTATTGGTTTTGCCACATGAATCTGCCATGGGTGTGCACATGTTTCCAATCCCGAACCTCCACTACCCCCCCATTTTTGAGATTAATTTTTTGTAAGTTGCTTCATTTGCTATTATTTTCTCCCATTCTGAAGGCTGTCTTTTCATCTTGCTTATAGTTTCCTTCATTGTGAAAAAACTTTTAAGTTTAATTAGTTCCCATTTGTTTATTTTTGCTTTTATTTCCATTACTGTGGCAGGTGGGTCACAGAGGATTCTGCTGTGGTTTATGTCAGATAGTGTTTGCCTATGTTTTCCTCTATGAGTTTTATAGTTTCTGCACTTACATTTAGATCTTTAATCCATTTTGAGTTGTGTGTGTGTGTGTGTGTGTGTGTGTGTGTGTGTGTGTGTTGTTAGAAAGTGTTCTAGTTCATTCTTTTACAAGTGGTCAGTTTTCCCAGCACCACTTCTCAAAAAGATTGTCTTTTCTTCAGTGTATGTTTTTGCCTCTTTTATCAAATATAAGGTGTCCATAGGTGCATGGGTTTATCTCTGGGTTTATTGATCCATTGATCTTTATTTCTGCCTTTGTGCCAATACCATACTGTCTTGATGACTGTAGCTTTGTAGTGTAGTCTGAAATCAGGCAGGTTGATTCTTCCAGTTCCATTCTTCTTTCTCAAGATTGCTTTGGCTATTCAAGGTGTTTTTTTTTTTCTTTTATTTTTCCATACAAATTGTGAAATTACTTGTTCTAGTTCTCAGAAAAATACTGTTGGTAGCTTAATAAGAATTGCAATGAATCTATAGATTGCTTTTGGTAGTATACTCATTTTCACTATCTGGATTCTTTCAACTCATGAACATGGTATATTTGTTTATCTATTTGTGACATCTTTGATTTCTTGCATAAGAGTTTTATAGTTTTCTATATATAGATCTTTTGTTTTGAGGTGGATTTATTCATAAGTATTTTATTCTTTTTTGTTGCAATGGTGAATGGAATAGGTTCCTTAATTTCTCTACCTATTTTTGCATTGTTAGTATATAGGAATGCAAGGCATTTCTGTGCATTAATTTTATATCCTGAAGCTTTACTATATTCATTAATTATCTCTAGTAATTTACTAGTGGTGTCTTTAGGGTTTTCTATGCAGGGGATCTTGCTATCTGCCAACGGGGAGAGTTTTACTTCTTTTCCAATCTGAATTCCTTTTATTTATTTTTCTTCTCTGATTGCTGTAGTTAAAACTTCAAAAACTATATTGAATAATGGTGGTGAAAGTGGGTACCCTTTCTTGTTCCTGACTTAAGGGGAAATGATTTCAATTTTTCACCATTGAGGATAATGTCTGCCATGGATTTATCATATATGGCTTTTATTATGTGGAGATATGTTCTTTCAATGCCTGTTTCTGAAGGGTTTCTATCATAAATGAATGTTGGATTTTGTTAAAGGCTTTCTCTACATCTATTGAGATAATCATATGGCTTTTATCTTTCAATTCATTATTGTGGTGTATCACACTGGTTGATTTGCAGATATTAAAGAATCCTTGCATCCCTGGGATAAGGCCCACTTGGTCATGATATATGATCTTTGTAATATGATGTTGGATTCTGTTTGCTAGAATTTTGTTAAGTGTTTTTGCATCTATGTTCATCAGTGATATTGGCCTGTAGTTTTCTTTCTTTTTCTTTTCTTTTCTTTTCTTTCTTTCTTTCTTTTTTCTTTCTTTCTTTTTTTTTTTTTTGTTTTGGTGTGGCATCTTTGTCTGGTTTTGGTATTAGAGTTATGGTGGCCTCATAGAATGAGTTTGACAGTTTTAACTTTCTCTGCAATTTTCTAGAAGAGTTTGAGTAGGATAGGTGTTAGCACTTCTCTGAATTTTTGGTAGAATTCAGCTGTGAAGCCATTTGCTCTAGGGCTTTTGTTTGTTGGAAGATTTCTGATTACAGTTTCAAGTTTTGTGCTTGTGATGGGTCTGTTAAGCTTTTGCATTTTTTCCTGGTTCAGTTTTGGAAGTTTATGGGAATCCCCTTGTGTATTATTTGCTGCTTTTATCTGCTGCTTTTAATATTTGCTCTTTGTGTTTGATCTTCATTAATTTGATTAATATGTGTCTTGGGGTGTTTTGCCTTGGGTTTATTCTGTTTGGAATACTCAGGGTCTCTTGGACTTGGGTGGCTATTTCCTTCCTCATTTTAGAGACACTTTCAACCATTATCTCCTCAAGTATTTTATCATGGCCTTTCCTTTTGTCTTCTTCTTCTGGGACTCCTGATTCAAATGTTGGGACATTTAATATTGTCCCAGAGATCTCTGAGATTGTCCAAATTTCTTTTTAATTTTTTTTCTTTTTTCCTCTCTGCTTCACTTATTTCCATCATTCTATCTTCCACGTCACTTGTCCTATCTTCTGCCTCAGTTATTCTACTGTTGGTTCTCTCCAGAGTGCTTTTGATGTCAGTTATTGCATTATTCATTATTGATTGACTCTTTTTTATTTCTTCTAGGTCCTTGTTAAACATTTCTTGAATCTTTTCAGTTCTTGTCTCCAGTCTATTTATCTGTAACTCCATATTATTTTTAAGATTTTGGATCATTTTTACTATCATTATTCTGAATTCTCTTTAGGTAGACTCCCTATCTCCTCCTCATTTTTTTTTGTTTGTTTGTTTGGTGGGCATTTATCATGTTCCTTTACCTGTTGACTATTTGTCTGATGTGTTTGGGGTCGCTTTCTGTATGGTGGAAGTTTGTGGTTTCTCTTTATCATGGAGGTTCCCCCTTGTGGATGGTTTGGATAAGTGGCTTGTCAGAGCTTCCTTGCTAGGGAAGCTTGCATCGGTGTTCTGGTGGGTGGAGCTGAATCTCTTCTCTTTAGATTGCAGTGAATTGTCCAGTAGTGAGTTTTGAGGTGTCTATGGGTTTGCTGTGACTTTTGGCCACCAGTATTTTAATGCTCAGGGTTATATTCCTGTGTTGCTGAAGAATTAATGTGATATATCTTGCTCTGAAACTTGTTGGCTCTTGGGTGGAACTTGGTTTCCATGTAGCTATGGAAGTTTTTTAATGAGCTCCTGTTGATAAATGTTCCCTGATTTCAGGAGTTTACTGGTGTTCTCAAGTTTTGGATTTAATCCTCCTGCCTCTGGCTTTCAGTCGTATTCTTACAGTAGCCTAAAGACTTCTGCATCCATACAGCACCAATGATAAAACATCTAGGTTAATGGTGAAAAGATTCTCTACAGTGAGGGACACCCAGAGAGGTTCACAGAGTTACATGGAGAAGAGAGGAGGGAGGAGGGAGATAGAAGTAACCAGGATGAGAAGAGGGGAAATCAAAAGGGGAGAGACTAATCTAGCCAGTAATCAGTTCCCTAAGTGTTCTCTACAACCCAGAACACCCAGAGAAATTCTCAGAATTATGTAGAGAATAGAAGGGGGGAGGAAGAGATAAAGGTGACCTGGGGGAAAAAAAGGACAGTAAGGGGGAGAGAGCATTCAAGACAGTAATCACATTCCTGCCAAAAAAAGGTCTGTCTAGTCAAGGCTATGATTTATCCACTGGTCATGTAGATGGGAGAGTTGGACTGTGAAGAAAGCTGGATGCCACAGAATTGATGCTTTTGAACTGTGGTGTTGGAGAAGACTCTTGAGTGTCCCTTGGACTCTCAAGAAGATCCACCATTCCATTCTAAAGATCAGCCCTGGGTGTTCTTTGGAAGGAATGATGCTAAAGCTGAAACTCCAGTACTTTGGCCACCTCACCTCATTGGAAAAGACTCTGATGCTGGAAGGAATTGGGGGCAGGAGGAAAAGGGGACGACAGAAGATGAGATGGCTAGATGGCAACACCGATTCAATGGACGTGAGTATGAGTGGACTCCAGGAGATGGTGATGGACAGGGAGGCCTGGCGTGCTGTGATTCATGGGGTTACAAATAGTGAGACATGTGTGAGTGACTGAACTGAACTGAACTGAACTGAAGTAAAAATGGATACTGAAGATTTGATTCTAAAACGTGCAAAATTGATAATAAATACCAAAAAGCAAAGATTAAAAATCTAGAAGAGAGGTTAGACTCTCAAATATACAATACTAAAAATACAACACAAATCACAAAATTTGTATATATAAATATA
>SJYC01056496.1:0-13646 GCA_006408675.1 Madoqua kirkii | reverse complement strand
AAGTTTCAGCTTTAGCATCATTCCTTTCAAAGAACATCCAGGGTTGATCTCCATCAGAATGGACTGGTTGGATCTCCTTGCAGTCCAAGGGACTCTCAAGAGTCTTCTCCAACACCACAATTCAAAAGCATCAATTCTACAGTGCTCAGATTTCTTCACAGTCCAACTCTTACATCCATACATGACCACTGAATAAAACATAGCCTTGACTAGATGGACCTTTGTTGGCAAAGTAATGTCTCTGCTTTTGAATGTGCTATCTAGGTTGGTCATAATTTTCTTTCCAAGGAGTAAGCGTCTTTTAATTTCATGGCTGCAGTCACCATCTGCTGTGATTTTGGAGCCCCAAAATTAAAGTCTGACACTGTTTCCATAATTTCTCCATCTATTTGCCGTGAAGTGATGGGACCGGATGCCATGTTCTTCATTTTCTGAATGTTGAGCTTTAAGCCAACTTTTTCATTCTCCTCTTTCACTTTCATTAAGCACCTTTGTAGTTTCTCTTCACTTTCTGCCATTAAGGGTGGTGTCATCTGTGTTTCTGAGATGATTGATATTTCTCCCGGCAATCTTGATTCCAGCTTGTGCATCTTTTAGCCCAACGTTTTTCATAATGTACTTTGAGTATAAGTTAAATAAGCAGGGCCTTTAGGCCCTTTCCAATGCTTAGTCAATGATAACTACAGAGTTTTAATTTGTTGCATCTGTCACTTCCAAAATGGTCCCCTCTCCTTTTTTTATTTTGGCTTTCTCTGTTTGCAAGTCTTTTCAGCATCTAATTTCCACCCTGACACAAGTGGGTGAAGGTGGTCACTTATTTAGACTTACTTGTTCAGTTGTGCTGTGGGGAAAGAGGAACACTGCAAACAAATATCACTGCTGTGTGTGAAGAGTGCTCCTAGTATATGGACCGCACTAGGTTTGTCCCAGCTCATAGCACATGTGTTTTCCTGGTCTACACTGCTCAGACTCCACGTTGCTCTGCACGGGAATTGTCCAAAGAAGGCCCTGGGTTCCATGCACTTCCCAGGCCTAAGCTGCTTAGGTTCAGGTTCTCATGGACTCCACAAAGGCACAGACTCAGTTGGGCATGTGTTTTGTGCCATTCCCAGGTACAAGCAGCTCAGGTAACCAGGAGCTTGGTGATCACACTGTTCCAGGTGATCTGTGTGTCTTAATCTCCTTCCTGGTCCCTGCCACTTGGTTTCCTCGGTGAGCCACAAGAGCACTGTCTCGAGTGTGCCATGTGTCTCCTCTGGGGAGCTGATCTCTGGTTGTGACTCTCCTGACAGATGTCAACCATCAAGGATCTGAGGAAGACTTGGTTAGCAACTGGGAGCCTGCTCACAATTTGGTGGAGGATGCTGTCTCTGGGACCGAGAGTGCCCCTTGCCTTCTGGTTTTCACCTGCCTGCCTCTCTGCCTCTGGCTGGGGGATAGGCTGGTCCACAGCTTGCTAGCTCTCCTCTAGTATTCTCTCAATCCTTTGATTTGTGAGCAGGCTTGGCTGTACCTTAAGTTAGAGCTTTTCACAGGAAAGTTCTCTCTCTTTTTTTTCCCTTTCTCTGACTATCATACAGTTTGGGTTGCTGTCTCATGTTAGCTCTCTTAGATTGTCCTCAGGGCATTCAGGCCCAGTCCTTACCCTAAGCATGTAATATGTGACTCTCTCTGTTCAGCCCCCTCTCGCTGGTGGCATACGTGAACATCTGGGCTACTTCTCCCCTGGAAGTTGTGGTTAGGCCCATATTCTGTCCCCACCCCCTTCCTGGTTATGTTGCCCTTTGAGATCCAAAACTTGCCACAGACCCACTGGTGAGAGAGTTTCCTGGTGTTTGGAATCTTCTTCTTCACAACTCCCTTCCCAGGATAGGTCCCCATCCCTAACTCACTTCTCTCTCTTTTTGTCTTTTATATTTTGTCCTACCTCCCTTTGAAGAGAATGGGGTGCCTTTCTGGGTGCCCAGTGTCCTCTGCCAGTATTCAGAAGTTGTTTTGTGAAAGTTGCTCATCATTCAAATGATATTTTGATGAAGGAGTGGGGGAGAAAGTGATCTCCTCCAGTTTATTCCTCTGCTATCATTTTTTTTTAATTTTTATATTAAGTATTTTTCCATATATGTGGGAGAGTCAGTCTGCTGGCAACTTCCTCTGCCACAGCAGAGATGTAACTCAAACTTAGTGATGTTATATTAATATATGATCCAGTATAAATACCTTTCACAACTTTCATTGGATTAATTTCTAGACACTTGATAATTTTAATTTGAGTAATTTGCATAAAGTGAAATAAAAACATTATCTCCAAGAATACCAGATCCCATTGGTAACCATGGCTTTTGTTTTATGCTCTTTAAAAATATAATCTCTGTCTTATTTAAAACCATACATGAAATTAAGATTTATTGCCTGGAACTTTAAATACTCTAGCTATTTTTAACTAAAATATATAGTATATTCTTATGTAATTAGTTGGTGATTTTCTCTTCTGAGTTAGATACTTGGAAGAATTGCATTGCATTAGGACACATAACTCATAGCTACTGATCCTTCCCTACTCACTGATTTCCAACCTTTCCTGTATAACAATATCACCCACAAACAAGTTAAACAACAATATTGATGCCAGTCTTCATCCTAGACCAATAATAATGGAAATGGAATTCAAGTATCAGTATTTCTAAAAATCTTCCCAGATAATTTCCATATGCATTCAGGTTTGATTCTTGGTTCCACTTAAAGCCAAACACCTAGGTCTTGCTTGTGTGAAGATTCTAAGGCTTAAACTGTGAAAAAAACAGCCGATGGTGAAGACAAAATCATGCCTGGGCAATTCTCTGTTCTTCCAAAATTTTACGGCTTTTGCATGTATGGAAACTATTTTTTGCATCCTGATTCATTCCTAAAAATGTACTGGGTAGATTCACTGGAACCTAATATTTAAAAATAATAGTGAGATGAGGAACTGTAGATATTAGTGTTAGATTATAGGGGTTCCACATCTCAGGTCATATTTTCAGACCAGGCTCCACTGTGAAGATTCTGATCAGAGTAATTACACACACACACACACACACACACACACACACAACAGTTTGGACAAGAATAGCTGGCAGTAATTGACCAAGTTTATCAGATAAAACCTACAGGCAGTGTTAATGCAAACAAACTTGGAACTACAAAGCTGTTAGGTTTATTATCATTGATGACGCTTGTTTTCAAACATTTTTAGACCAAAATTTTCTAAGTTGCTTGGAGAAAGAGAGAGTAAAATGTGTGCTTCTGGAGTTTTGTTACTCTCTTTGTTCATTCTGCAGTGTATCAACCTGTATAGCACCTTGACAACACCTGCCCCCTTGAGAGTGGCCTCTGACACCTCTCTTCCTTATTTCAGGAACTTAAAGGCTACCTAATCTTCTGGGGATGAATCTCAAGGGAGGAAACACTATAAAACAGTTGAAGACACATCTGTGTATACTGAAGTCTTAATAGAAAACTATTCTCCCTCTCTTTTCTTAAACACATTATTGTGAAAGGAGTAATAACACAAATCCTACAGATTTAATAAGTAAATCTGTTCAACAGGTCATTCCTTTGATTATGTCACTGAAGACATACCCTGTCTTTGTTTAAAGGCATATGTTGTCAAGAACTATTAAATCCTTTAAGCTACTGCTTTAGATTTCAGATAAAATCTGGTCAAATTGGATTGTGTTGATGCTATTTTTTAGTTTGCTTTTCTTGCCTGAAATCCTGCTAACTGCTCACTCATCCCACATCATCCTCTGCCTCCTAATGCAGAGACAGCCATATCATCTATTTAGGGATAATATTAGTTTCTGAACTTTTATAACCACACAAAATTTGAGCATATTTTATAATCAAATATGGATGAGAATTTGAATATCAGAATTATTTTAACAAAAAATGATTAGGCCTTCTATCATGATTTTATATTACTAATATAAAAAGCTGATAAGTTTTACTTTATAAACTTTACTCTTTTAATACTTAAAAGTGTTTCAGTTAAGTGAAAGAAGAATTTAAAATCATAAACAAGTATTTCTCTTACTTGTAAAAAATGTGCTCATTTAATAGAATGTCTGCTGGAGAAGGGGTGGGCACTTCACTATTCTTGCCTTGAGAACCCCATGAACAGTATGAAAAGGCAAAATGATAGAATACTGAAAGAGGAACTCCCCAGGTCAGTAGGTGCCCAATATACTACTTGAGATCAGTGGAGAAATAACTGCAGAAAGAATGAAGGGTTGGAGCCAAAGCAAAAATAATACCCAGTTGTGGATGTGACTAGTGCTAGAAGCACGGTATGATGCTGTAAAGAGCAATATTGCATAGGAACCTGAGATGTTAGGTCCATGAATCAAGGCAAACTGGAAGTGATCAAACAGGAGATGGCAAGAGTGAACGTAGGAATAAGAGAACTAAAATGGACTGGAATGGGTGAATTTAACTCAGATGAACATTATATCTACTACTGCAGACAGGAATCCCTTAGAAGAAATGGAGTAGCTATCATGGTCAAGAAAAGAGTCCGAACTGCAGTACTTGGATGCAATCTGAAAAACAACAGAATAAACTCAGTTCGTTTCCAAGGCAAACCATTCAGTATCACAGTAATCCAAGTCTGTGCCCCAACCAGTAATGCTGAAGAAGCTGAAGTTGAACTGTCCTATGAAGACCTACAAGACCTTTCAGAACTAATATCCAAAAAAGATGTCCTTTTCATTATAGGGGACTGGAATGCAAAAGTAGGAAGTCAAGAAACACCTGCAGTAAGAGGCAAATTTGGCCTTGGAATACAGAATGAAGCAGGACAAAGGCTAATAGGGCTTTGCCAAGAGAATGCAGTGGTCATAGCAAACACCCTCTTCCAACAACACAAGAGAAGGCTCTACACATGGACATCACCAGATGGTCAAAACTGAAATCAGATTGATTATGTTCTTTGCAGCCAAAGATGGAGAAGCTTTATTCAGTAAATAAAAACAAGCCTGAGAGCTGGCTGTGGCTCAGATCATGCACTCCTTAAATTGAAGAAAGTAGGGAAAACCACTAGACAATTCAGGTATGACCTAAATCAAATCCCTTAGGATTATACAGTGGAAGTGAGAAATAGATGCAAGAGGTTAGATCTGATAGATGAACTATGGATGGAGGATTATGACATTGTAAAAGAGACAGAGATTAAATCCATCCCGATAGAAAAGAAATGAAAAAAAGCAAAATGGCTGTCTGGGCAGGCCTTACAAATAGCTGTGCAAAGAAGAGAAGTGAAAAGCAAAGGAGAAAAGGAAAGATATAACCATCTGAATGGACAGTTCCAAAGAATAACAAGAAGAGATAAGAAAGCCTTCTTCAGTGATCAATGCAAAGAAATAGAGGAAAACAACAGAATGGGAAAGACTAGAGATTGTTTCAAGAAAATTAGAGATACTAAGGGAACATTTCATGCAAAGATGGGCTCAATAAAGGACAAAAATGGTACGGACCTAACAGAAGCAGAAGATATTAAGAAGAGATGGCAAGAATAACCAAAGAACTATATAAAAAAGATCTTCATGGCCCAGATAATCATGATGGTGTGGTCACTAACCTAGAGCCAGACAGCCTGGAATGTGAAGTCAAGTGGGCCTTGGAAAGCATCGCTACAAACAAAGCTAGTGGAGGTGATGGAATTCCAGTGGAGCTGTTTCAAATCCTGAAAGATGATGCTGTGAAAGTGCTGCACTCAATATGCCAGCAAATTTGGAAAACTCAGCAATGGCCACAGGACTGGAAAAGGTCAAATTTTATTCCAATCCCAAAGAAAGGCAGTGCCAAAGAATACTCAAACTACCGCACAACTGCACTCATCTCACACACTAGTAAAGTAATGCTCAAAATTCTCAAGCTAGGCTTCAGCAATACATGAACCATGAACTACCAGAGTTTGAAGCTGAATTTAGAAAAGGCAGACAATATGCCGGCAAATTTAGAAAACTCAGCAGTGGCCACAGGACTGGAAAAGGTCAAATTTTATTCCAATCCCAAAGAAAGGCAGTGCCAAAGAATACTCAAACTACCGCACAACTGCACTCATCTCACACACTAGTAAAGTAATGCTCAAAATTCTCAAGCTAGGCTTCAGCAATACATGAACCATGAACTACCAGAGTTTGAAGCTGAATTTAGAAAAGGCAGATGAACCAGAGATCAGATTGCTAACATCTGCTGGATCATGAAAAAAGCAAGAGAGTTCTAGAAAAAACATATATTTCTACTTTATTGACTATACCAAAGACTGTGGATCATACAGTGAAATAAACTGAGGACAATTCTGAAAGAGATGGGAATACAAGACCACCTTACCTGCCTCTTGAGAAACCTATATGCAAGTCAGGAAGCAACAGTTAGAACTGGACATGGAACAGCAGACTGATTCCAAATAGGAAAAGGAGTATGTCAAGGCTGTATATTGTCACCCTGTTTATTTATCTTATATACAGGGTGCATAATGAGAAACACTGGGCTGGAAGAAGCACAAGGTGGAAACAAGATTGCCAGGAGAAATATCAATGACCTTAGATATGCAGATGACACCAGCCTTATGGCAGAATGTGAAGAGGAACAAAAAAGCCTCTTGTTAAAAGTTAAAGAAGAGAATGAAAAAGTTGGCTGAAAACTCAACATTCAGAAAATGAAGATCATGGCATCCGGTCCCATCATTTCATGGGAAATAGTTGGGGAAACAGTGCAAATAGTGTCAGACTTTAATTTTGAGGACTCCAAAATCACTGCAGATGGTGATTGCAGCCTTAAAATTCCTTACTCCTTGGAATAAAAGTTATGACCAAACTAGATAGCATATTGAAAAGCAGAGGCATTACTTTGCCAACAAAGGTCTGTCTAGTCAAGGCTATGGTTTTGCCAGTGGTCATGTATGGATGTGAGAGTTGGACTGTGAAGAAAGCTGAGTGCTAAAGAATTGATGCTTTTGAACTGTGGTGTTGGAAAAGAGTCTTGAGAGTCCCTTGGACTGCAAGCAGATCCAACCAGGCCATTCTGAAGGAGATAAGCCCTGGGATTTCTTTGGAAGGAATGATGCTAAAGCTGAAACTCCAGTACTTTGGCCACCTGATGTCAATAGTTGACTCATTGGAAAAGTCTCTGATGCTGGGAAAGATTGAGGGCAGGAGGTGAAGGGGATGACAGAGGATGAGATGGCTGGATGGCATCACTGACTCGAAGGACCTGAGTTTGAGTGAACTCAAGGAGATGATGATGGACAGGGAGGCCTGGCATGCTGAGATTCATGGGGTCACAAAGAGTTAGACACGACTGAGCGACTTAACTGAACTGAACTGAACACTCATTATTTTTCATACGAGACAATTTTAGTGTCACCTATCAGCAACATCAATATGGATGATATGTGGCTTTATAAAATACATGTGCAAGTTTAAAAGGCTAATAACTTAGTATACATAACCACAACAACCAAATTACTGAACATATCTATCACTTCCAACAATGTATTGGTGTTCCTGTGTTTGTGAGTTTGTGTGTCTGAATGTGTTCGTTTTCTCCATAGTGTTATTCTTCAGACTAAAGACCTGGCCTTTTGTAGTACTCTCTCTGATAGGGAGCTATAGGCTGAGTTCTGTAAACATTGGGGTAATAGCAAGGCTATTCTCTGTGTCATTTGGCCAAAGACAACTCTTCAGAGAAAGGATCACTGTGAATTGTCAACCAAAACTCAGGGCCGGTGTAGTGAGTGCATGGATATGGAGAGTAATGAAGAAAAGTGTAAGACTCAGACTGTTTCCATTACAGCCATATATTCATATACTTTCTTCTTTGGTACATATTATTTCTCCTTGCCTATGTGCCTACCTTTGTTATGAATTCTATCACTTGAAAGTGAAAGTGAAAGTCGCTCAGTCATATCCAACTCTTTGTGACCCCATAGACTATACAGCCCATAGGATTGATTCTCCAGGCCAGAATACTGGGGGGAGGGGGATAGCCTTTCCCTTCTCCAGTGGATCTTCCTGATCGAACCCAGGTCTCCCTCAATGCAGAAGGATTATTTTTTACCAGGTAAGCCACAAGGGAAACCCAAGGGATAGGGTAGCCTATCCCTTATCCAGGGGCTCTTCTTCACTGAGGAACTAAACCATGTTCTCCTGTATTGCAGGCGGATTCTTTACCAGCTGAGCTATCAGGGAACATGGCAAAAGGGAAAGAGGGAGAGGACCTAGCAATGTTGGTTGGTGATTGGCATCAAGCCATTTACTATTTTTGTCTACAAGCCATGATTTCCCATATCCTAATAACATCTGTTAGAAACCTTTTCAAAATGGTCATACTATTTCTGTGCTGTTACCATGAAAGCCATGCTAAATGTTTACACTTCAGGATCTTGTGCACAGGAGATCAGATGGTTAGAATTAATTACATCAGATACCTTTAGCTCCCTACTCAGAAATTTTGTAGGGTTTACTATTTTCTTGCTAGTACTCAGAACAATTTAATTCATCAGACAGAAAGGAGTGATTTTAATTAAAATAAGCTCAACAGTGTGCTATTTTGTCATTGTTCCACATTCCAAGAATGCTTTGTTTTATGATCAACCATTAATGCACTTTCATGGTCAATTTCACTGACAGTAGTGCAATAGCATAATAAATAACCAAGCAAACCAATCAACTCACCCCTCCCCACTTTTTTAAAGCTGGTTGAGGGCGGAGTGTAAACCAAGAAATTTTAGAATAACTTACACATAAAATGCAGTATATAAACAGATATCTAAATGTTGATTAAAAGTCTTGGCCTTCAAAACATTGCCTCTCACTTCATAATAGCTTTAGCATTGAGGGAAATTAAAGAAGGAAGGAAGAGATCAAGTCCTAAAATTCACATGCCAGCAAATATTTTTCTGGTTTTAATACCCAGTCTAGGGAAACACACAGCATATGCAGTATATATAGAGCAGTTACATTCCTCTAAGACTAAAGGGAAAGGATTATGTATGTTGATCTTGCTTTACTTTCTTTGCGAAACAACTTATATACTTAAAATAAAAGTACAAGGAGCATTAAATCTTTTTTTTTTTTTTTTTTTTAATTCCTTGGGGATAGCCAGAGACTTGGTGCTTTGTAACTAAAAGCTTCTGCAAATTGCCCCATTAGATAAATATTTTAACTGTAAAGTAGCAAAAATAGTACAGGAATGGTACTTTTAAGTTCTGGTAAAGATTCTGGATATATTGCAATCTCAAATGACTTGACAGTCAGAATTCATTAAAAAATGATTGAAATGGGCTTAATGCAAAGCTAGTGGTAGTGAAACAGTATTCTTGAGTAACATAGGAGTCCTCTATATTTACCCCAAGCTGGCACTACCCTGGGGTGGATGAGATGGTTGATCACACACAATGGTCTACAGGACTGTATCAGTCTTCATCTGGCTCTAAAATATATCTCTGTTAATCTTACTATACTAATAATAGTAACAATAGTAATTGCTAATTTAATGAAATATTATGTTCAAGCCACTAACTATACACTTTATAAATATCCCAGTTAATTAAGGACTTTAGAAGGATAATATTTGTTTTCTTTTACAGATGAGAAAACACATGGTCAAATGGTTAAATGACTGAATACAGTTATATAGTGAATGAACACAAGTCATAATTCTGAACTGACTCCGCATACCTGAATGTTTATGCTATATATATTTCTCTTCTTGCTTGTTATATCTTTCTATCTTGTTTAAAATTTCCTCTGTTGGAATCATAAACTGTGTTGTTTCTGGTGCTTTGGTTAGCAATGAGCAGTATTCATTTGGCAGAATAGATGCTCCAATAAAACTTCAGATATTGTACACCTCTGATCCTTTATAAATCATATACATAAAGTAGTGCAACCTTATGTAGAATATTATTACCTTCAGAAGCAGTAGCAACTTAAAAGCACTCACTGGTGTCCCCTCAGTGTATCCAAATAGCCATGGTGAAAATGTACATGAGAACCTATAGAACCTATAGCCTGCTCTTCCTCTCTTGTTCACACTGTCACACAAGTTATTTTGCCAATTAATCTGCAGGCTTACCCTTAGACTTTAAGATGAGAAAAGACAAAGCTACATAAATATTAAATGAGAATTGTTTGCGGGTAACTGAGTATATAACAAGAACTGTAGTTGGATATTTTCATGATGGTACACAAAACCAGAATTAGATAGAGATTCAATGCACAAATCCTGGTGCATGATAGACATCAGCTGACACTGACCACCACTCTGTTGTGAACTTTGACTGTGGGGAATGGGTGGGTTCTATTAGGATTAGTTTTTTCTATAAAGAGCTACTAGTATTGGTTTATTGTAACAACAAATAACCCACTCCAGTATTTTTGCCTAAACAATCTCCATGGACAGAGGAGCTTGGGGGGCTACAGTTCACAGGTTGTAAAGAGTTGGACATGACTGAAACTACTTAGCATGCATGCATACTAACAAATATTAATGCTACTCACTGAAATGTTTCAAGTGTTGAATGCAAACACTACTCAGGCCTCCATGATTTATGGAAGAAGAAAGGAAGGGTTCATGGAGCCATGAAGACCAAATTGTACTGACATACTTTACTTTAATTTCTGAAGTATATTGTTAACAAAGGTAAGCTCTGCTTTCCATAAGTTTGAAACATTGATCCATGCATGGGCAATTCCAGAAGTAAATGTTTTAATGCATACTAACAAATATTAATGCTACTCACTGAAATGTTTCAAGTGTTGAATGCAAACACTACTCAGGCCTCCATGATTTATGGAAGAAGAAAGGAAGGGTTCATGGAGCCATGAAGACCAAATTGTACTGACATACTTTACTTTAATTTCTGAAGTATATTGTTAACAAGAGTAAGCTCTGCTTTCCATAAGTTTGAAACATTGATCCATGCATGGGCAATTCCAGAAGTAAATGTTTTCACTCCCACTACAAAGAAAATCTATTGATTAATTGAAGGAAAAAAAAAAAAAAGTGTTACTTGCTCAATTCTGTCTGACGTTTAGTGACCCCATGGACTGTGGCCTTTTGATTCCCCACCAGGCTCCTTTGTCCTTGAAATTCTCCAGGCAAGAATACTGGAATTGGTAGTCATTCCCTTCTCCCAGGGATCTTTCCAACTTAAGGACTGAACCCAGATCTCCAGCACGGCAGACAGATCCTTTACTCTCTGAGCCACCAGAGATTTAGTTGATTATATGTAAATCACTTAAAGTCACTCCCAAGAGAGGACTTAGTGAACAAGTGAGTGAATTTGAGGTCAGATGTAAAAATTGTCTGACGATCTGACAGACTCGCTGTTAAGAGGTTTGTTAAGAGGTTTGTTTCAGGAATATATTATAACGTAGGCTAAATATAACTAATACATATTTTTAAATACTTATTATCCTATAGACATATCCTCTGAAAAGGTGGAAAAAGAAGCTACAGGAATTTAAGATATTTGCCTTACATTTCCCCACCTGGAAGTGAATTCTTGTGAAATTTATGTAGAATTTATCAGTTTTTCCAACCTGAGAGTATAGATGTGTGTGTGTGTGTGTGTATGCACGTGCGTGCACACGCAGTCATATGTGACTATGATATCACAGACTGTAGCCTTCCAAATTCCTCTGTCCAAAGAATTTTCCAGGCAAGAATACTGGAGTGGGTTGCCATTTCCTTCTCCAGAGGATCTTCCTGACCCAGGGATGGAATCCCAGTCTTCTGTATTGACAGAGGGACTCTTTACCACTGAGTCGCCTGGGAAGCCCTGAAAGCATATAAATTTTACTTTTTATCATATATAAACAGCATTACATATCATGGATCAGCTTAGGCCTTATATCTTCTGTAACATTTTTCAAGTCTGCATTAGCCCAGAGTGAGTCTTTCACTTCTGTTAAATGCCTGTTTCTGTTTTCAACTCTGATATCTCAAAACATAGAAGTAATTTAAAATTTTTTCAATTTGGACAGAAGTAATTTACAAAATGTAAGAAATAACAATCTAATATTTTCAGATTATCTACTTTAATATTAATTTTAAAAAATTCTTATAACTATGATGAATGTACAATTTATCATTTTAAAAATGTTGAAAGTGAAAAGCACTCTCATTAACTAAACCAGAAAGATAAATTGCAATCCCAAACTGTCACAAGCCACATATAATCCATGGGCCTGGATTATGTGAGGGCAGATAAACTCCTAGGGTAAAATGTTAAAGATAGGTTCACTCTTACAGTCTTACAAGTACAGGGTTAGCACCTAGACTTACTTTCTTAAAGCACTCACTTTCTTCAGTCACCTTCTCTGTAATGACGTCACTCTCAGTCACTTTTATACTAAAAGTCTTTAAAACAACAAACTACCAAAATAGGGAAGATTGACATTACAGCAAAGGCATCAAGAATTATGCATTCTTTGCAGGCTCTGTTGCTCTCTTGCTGTATACTGTTGGGTCGAGCCTTGCTATTCCTAGAATGTCATATGTGTGAGTGTCATAGCTAATGGGAAGTAAAAGTCACCATCCTAGAGAACTTACCATTAGTTTGTCTGTTTCCATTTGACATAGTCAGCCTAATATTGTTATATATGCTTTTTCATTCTCTTATCCTGTGACTCTGATTTTGTGTATATTCTTGCAAAAAATAGAACAAATCTTAGTTCAGTAAGTCAAGATGTCTTATTCTGGTATATTTTCCCCCTATTGCTTCATATAATATAAGATGATAATGAATTGAACTCAGAGAAAATGCTAATTGTTCATTTCTTATGTTTCACACTCTATGCTTATTATTGTTGTTGTTTAGCTGCTTAGTTGTGTCTGACTCTATGTGACACCATAAACTGTAGCCCACCAACTCCCCTGTCTATGGAATTTTCCACACAAGAATATTGGGGTGAGTTGCCACTTCCTTTTCTAATGCTAATTATGGGACTACAAAAATAATAAGTTGTGTTTTATTAACCTAATGGAGATTACATCTAGTATTGTATATGGGCCTTTATAACAAGTATCTTCTCATTAGTCCTAAGGTAGGAAATCTATTTATTTTTTCAAAATCCAAACAGAGTCAAAAAATAGGATACAAATTATAAATAAGTAGGTTACAGATATAATTTTATTTATTTATTTATTTTATTCCTTAGTCCATGAGGCTTACAATGATATACTATATAAACAATAGTATTTTTAAGTTAGCAGTAACTTAAATTTGAACCCATTTCAAGGCTTTGTCCTTTTACTTACCCCTCCCACATTTTCCACTTTTGGAGACATATTCTATGTAATTTTTTTTGGGGGGGGGGTAATGATTATGTGTGAAAGAAAAAATAAAAATGTAATTCCACATTTAGCTTTTGTTCTTCTCCATTCTGTCCTGCAATACATATGTGTAAATACCAGTGAGACAGCATTTGCTTTTTTCAATTTTTTTTTCAGTTTTGACCCAGTTATTTTTCCTCGGTTCTGATGTTCTTACGCTGTTTTCAATTCCATGAGGCTAACAAATTCAAAATGCAATCTCACTTTTGATCTATCTAGTTCTAGATATTTCAGTTCAGTTCAGTTCAGTTCAGTCGCTCAGTCAT
>SJYC01056492.1:0-10569 GCA_006408675.1 Madoqua kirkii | reverse complement strand
CCCAGGACTGCGCGGTGCCCCCCCCCCCAACCCCGGCCGACAGGGCATGCCAGCCCACCTCCAAGCCGCCGTGGCTGGAAGCGCAGGCGGATCCTCGTTAGCTCCTGGCCCTCACAAAGGACGGGTGTGCAGCGTTCAGCTGCTTTCCAGCCTAATTAACCAGCTGCCTCTGGCTCTCCGGAAGCAGGTAGGTATGGGAGGCCAGGCTGCCCGTCACCTGCTCCTTTGGCCTGGTGTCCACCTACTGCTCTTGGTTGTGGGTCCAGACCTTGAAGGGAGAGGGGACTGCTCCCCCACCACGGGGGTGCTGCTGCAGGCCCAGGCCACCCGGAGAGTGCCCGGTGAGTTTCCGGTGAACTGGAGGCCCCCCTCCACCCCTGGCCTGCTTCAGGAGTGGCTGGCTCTGCTAGGGCTGGGTGGTCCCTGGGGGCTAGCAAGCCACTCAGGGGCTGATCCCAGCTGCGCCCTCTGCCAGGGGACTCTGGGGCCCACCAAGTGAAACCACAGTTCCTCACCCTTCCTTTCCACCGGGCTGTGCTTTCAGGGGGATCTCTTGAAAGGGGGACTCCCGTGAAGTTCATTGCGTCTAAGGTAGAAAGGGCACTGTGTGTATGTTCCTCCGGGGAGGGGGTTGTTCTGTGTAGAGAGGTTCTCGGTGATCCTAGAGCCGTCGTGGTGAGAGGGGGAGCTCTGAGCGCCTCTGGCCGAGCCTCAGCCTTCCGCTTGCCTGGTGGGAGCCGACCGGTCCTGCTCTCTTCAGAGGCCCTGCCATCCTCCTGAGGCCCCACATCTTAAGGTCAAGACGCATGTTTTGATCGACAGAAGAGTTTCTATCTCTTGGATTCAAAGAGTCTGGGTACAGGGCAGGGCAGGGCAGGGTTTCGGGGCCTCATCTTGCTCGGAGAGGGTGCTGTTTTCTGGGGATGGGTTATTGGAGAGCCTGGCACAGAAACCTCCGTGTTTACCCTGCTCTGGGCAGCAACCTCCGCGAGGCGCTCAACGCTCTGGAAGCCGGTGTAGGAACAGGGAGGTGGGGCGTGGGCCCGGAGCAGGCGCTGAGGGGAAGTTTGTTTGTGTGCACAGCTGTCTACAGTCCTTAGAAGTGCATCTGTCCATCCTGAAAGAATGTCACATTTCGTGCTCCATCTCTCTGAAAGGTCAGACTGGGAGCAAGCACCCTGCCCTCCCTGACTGTCCCCTGTGGGGTCGGGAGCCCTGGGCAGGTGCTGGGGGCCGGGGGTGGGCCCACCCTGGATGCCTGGGACCCCCGGGGGCCGGGGGTGGGCCCCCACCCTGGATGCCTGGGACCCCCGGGCCCTCTGGCTGCAGGCCCCAGGCCACTTCCTTCCAGGCGCGCTGGCCCCAGGAGGTGGGGAGCGCAGGGTGGACAGACAATTGTGACTTGTCTGTGGCGGGTGGGAGAGAGCTGTTTAAATGGCCATTTCCCTGAATCTGGCTTTTTCAGCGGTGAAGAATGGGGGGCCCGGGGAGCCGCTTTTCCACACTCTGCCTTTTGTGTGCAGATGCGGGTCATCCTGTGGCTAATCCGTGCCTCTCTGGCCAGTGTGTCTCCCAGTGTTGGCGGAGATGAATAGGGCTGTGCACGAGAGAGAGGCGTATTGTGCTCCCTGATTGCAGTCTTGGCCGGGCCGGTCTTTGTGAGAGCCTTCTGCCCGCTGCGGCCAGCCGGGCCGGGCACCCAGAGGGCGGAGGAGAGAGAGCCGCTGCCTGGGGCGGGGGCCATGGGGACCTGGGCACGCCTGCCTCCTCCTGCTTGCCCCTTGGGATGCCCTGCCCCTCCTCTGGGGAGCTCGGGCTGGCTTTGGCCTCTGGACACAGCCCGCATGTGCCCCGTGTTTGTGAACTAGTCCGGGGCGGGGTGGGGGGGCGGTCTGGGGAGCCGATTTCAAATGCAGCCTCTTAATCGAGGGACAGAGGGCCCGTGTGGTGCTGTGCCCCAAGAGGGCAGAGGAGAGACTTCCTTTTATCTCCCTAACAACACTAGGTCTCACAACACAGCCTAAGGAAGTGGCAGGAATTAGGAAAAAAAAAAAAAGATTTTCCATCTCCCTGTACCAAAGACTTGAAGGTATTTTTCTCCCAGCTTTTCAGTCACCGCGCAGATTCAGGCCCTCGGGCCGCTGCTGATGTAACCAGAGCGGTACAGTCCGCTCTCGCCTGCAGCTGTGGGTCTGAGGTCCGCCTGCATCTCCCTCTCCTTGGGGGCTGCAGAGCTGGGAGGCGGGTGGGCGTGTGATTCACAGTCTCTGTGGGAGAGCATGTTTCGGGAGATAAGTGTGTATGTCCGGACACGCTTGCCGCAGACGCGGCCTTGATTCCGGAGGTCCTTTCTGAATCGGACAGCTGCTCTGAGGGCCGACTGTTGAGTAAACAGGATTCCACTTTGGTTCATTTAGTTAGCGCTTCATTCTGGAGAGAAGCGGGACTTAAAAAAAAAAAAGATTTTCCATCTCCCTGTACCAAAGACTTGAAGGTATTTTTCTCCCAGCTTTTCAGTCACCGCGCAGATTCAGGCCCTCGGGCCGCTGCTGATGTAACCAGAGCGGTACAGTCCGCTCTCGCCTGCAGCTGTGGGTCTGAGGTCCGCCTGCATCTCCCTCTCCTTGGGGGCTGCAGAGCTGGGAGGCGGGTGGGCGTGTGATTCACAGTCTCTGTGGGAGAGCATGTTTCGGGAGATAAGTGTGTATGTCCGGACACGCTTGCCGCAGACGCGGCCTTGATTCCGGAGGTCCTTTCTGAATCGGACAGCTGCTCTGAGGGCCGACTGTTGAGTAAACAGGATTCCACTTTGGTTCATTTAGTTAGCGCTTCATTCTGGAAGAGAAGCGGGACTCTGGGAGCCCAGGCTGGCAGTTAGCACGCTTACTCCCGAGCAGCCCCTCTGCGGTGCCTGTGAGTGGCCGTGACACTGTGCGCCAGGCGGGCATCCCTGTCGTCGTCTCGAGCTCAGGAGGGAGCCTGGGTTAACTCTGGCTCTTACGTCTGCGAGTTTAAAAAGTGACGGAGGCCTGAAAGCACGGCTCCCGGTGCCCAGGGGCCCGTCAGAAATGTGTCTGTGGGAGCAGAGAATCACCCCGGTTACAACGCACACGGGGGTCTCCGGGCGCTGACGCGTGCGCCAGTGGGTTGGGAGGGATTGTGGATCCCGTGTCGAGCTTCCAATAACAGAAGAATTCTGGGGCGCAGGCTGTGCCCAGATGGTTCTCAGAGGCTGTGACAACGAGGAGGGTCGGGACAGAGGCCTAGGGCTGGTGTTCAAGTCAGAAGACTGAGACGCTCTGTGCTCCAGACGCTTCCAACCACCCGCCCGGACCTCCCGGGAGGCCAGGGGCTCCCAGCCCACTGTGCCTGCCTGTTTCTCCTGGAGCCTCCAGCTGCGCTCCGAGGGGCCCAGCCACACTGCCTTTTCTCCCCTCAGCAGAGCCCCTTTCTGAGGCCAGGGCAGTGGGGCCGGCTGGGGCGCACTTGGGGGCCGCATCGAAAGAGCCCGGCTCCTCATCGCCATGTCTCATCATTTCCGCGTGGCAGAGAGTCTAAAACCTGTGCTCACCGTAAGGGGAGCCTCGTTGCGGAGCGTCTGACAGCTGGACAAAGTGAGAGTGGAGAGGGGCTGGCCGCGGGGTGGCTGCCGATGTGCCGGGGCGCCGCACACCCCCGGGGCCGGGCACAGGCGTGCAGGCTTGGGAGGGCTGCCCTTGGCCGGCCTCTCCGCCCTCATCCCTAGAAGCTCTTCAGGGCCTGTCTTGGCCTCCACCCTGAGCAGGCTTCACTGTGTGAGCTCCAGCTCCAGGGTCCGGTTTACAGACCTGTGCGCACCAGGCTCTTACACCAGGCTCTCTGCCCGTCCTGGGGACGCAGCCCTGTGCAGGCGCGCCAGTGGCGAGGGGGTACGGTGGGGTGGCCAGGTCCCCTCCCTGCGGAGGGCCGCTGAAGCCTGCAGGAGGCGCGGGTGCTGGGTCCCCGGCAGCGGAGCTCCACTGACTCGCGTGTGTGTGTGTGTGTGTGTGTGTGTGTGTGTGTGTGTGTGTGTGGTGGTTTGCTGTTCAGTCGTGAAGTCACGTCCGACTCTCTGCGACCCCATGGACTGCAGCCCCCTTCTGTCCTCCACTGGCTCCCGGAGCTCGCTCAGACTCGCGTCCGTCGAGTCGGTGACGCCATCCAGCCATCTCATCCTTTCGTCCCCTTCTCCTCCTGCCCCCAGTCTTTCCCAGCATCCGGTCTTTCCCAGTGAGTCGGCTCTGAGCGTCAGGTGGCCAAAGTATTGAAGCTTCAGCACCAGTCCTTCCATTGAATATTCAGGGCTGGCCTCTAGGCTGGACAGTTTGACGATATGGATGCGTTCACTAAACGCTCTCCATAGGTGTTACGTCCGTAGGCACGTGAAGTGAGTGAGATACACTGAGAACCCGCTCTGGGATCAGGAAGCCGCCCTTAACTCTGTACTTGCCGGTCAGTAGACGGTTACAGGAGATGCAGAGGGCAGTATGAGCTGTGTGGCAGAAAGCATCAAGGTCGCCCCTGTGCGCCTGCGTGTGACGTGTGCTGCTGGTCACCCACGCTTAGTGAATGGGCTCAGAGCCCCCTGGAGAGGCCCGCAGTGACCCCCGGAGCCCTTGCCCTGCTGTGCTGTGGCCAGCCGGCCCTCCGTGACCACTCCCCTTCATCTTTCCTTCTGAGTCTGTTCCTCTGTGTGCACACAGGTGAAACGGTCACAAACACGGGACACAAGCGTGCATGGACACACACACGTGCAGGCACACGGTGGGAGCAGCGCCCAGCCTGGAGCCAGGAAGCAGGGGAGAGGCCCCTGGGGTCCCGCCTCTGCCCCCAGCACCCTGGGGCCGCCTTGCCCGCAGCGGCCACGTCCAGCAAGGCCCAGCGATGTCTAAGGACAGGCCCAGGTCACAGAGGCCACAGAGGCCCCGGGGGGCCACAGAGGCCACGGGGGCGTGGGCCAGCGCGTGCGCTCACTGTCTCTTCTCTGCTTGGACCCGGAGCCCGGCGGCCGCTGGAGTCTCACACCTACCCCCTCTCACACATCCCGTACCTTCCTGACCCAGCGCCTGGCTCGTGGCTTACATGTGCTTGTGGAAATGGCCTTTGGAGCTGGGATGCTGAGTGGACATGTGGTATCCCGCAAGTCCCTGGACCACTGAGACCCTCAGTCACCTCCTTGGCAGAATGGACAGGGTCACAGACCCGAGACTTGGGTTGGTCCAGCCCGTATTTCCTGAGCTGAAGAGGATACTGATCTTGGATGGAGCCCCTCCAGGGACTAAGCAGCCTAGGTCCACGCCCACTCCCTGCCCCCCTGAGATTCCTTCCCCAGGTCACCCCATCTGGGAGACTCAGCTGCGGCCGCCAGCATGCTCCGGACGCGGGAGTTCCCAGGGAGGGACAGGGCCCTCCATCTCTCCCTCACAAGGACTCTGACCGCCGACCCAACCTATGCGCTCCAGAACCGTCTCTGAGGCAAGAGGCTTCCCAAGGGAGATGAAAGCCCAGGACAGCTGAAAGGGCAGGGGACAGGCCCAGCCCCGCAGGCCACCCCGGGACCCGTCAGACCGAGGGTCTTGGCCTTGTTCCTGGCAGAGGCGGTCCAAGAAGGAGCCAGAAGCAGGCCTGGGCCCTGAGAGCCTCGTGGGCTGGGGTGGCCCTGCGCCTCCAAAGATTTGGAGGCCGATGACCAGGCTTGAGTGAAGCCCCGCCCCGAGCCCCACCCTGGCGGGGAGGGCCCATCCCCACCTGGCCCCGGAGAGCCCAGCACAGGAAGGCCGGGACCGCCTGCTTCCTAGCCGTTCCATAGTCCCAAGGGCAGGAAGCCTTTGCCGCCTGCCTGGGGCTGAGATGCTGTCCACAAGCTGGCCCAGGCTACCGGCCGGGAGGGTCACCCATGCTGGCTGCACAGGGCTGGCGGTGGACAGAGGCTGTTCTTGGCCCACCTGGTCCCCTGGCAGTGACCTGAGCAGCAAGAAAGGCCAGCCCCCTCCTTCCAGGCACCGGTGTGTGTGTGTGGAGCTGCACAGGGTGGTGGGGGGGAGAAGCAGGGTCGCCTTTTTAGCAGGGGAAGGGCAGACGCTCGCAGATGGGGAACCGGGTGGGCGTCCCCCCATCGCCTGGCTGTGCAGGGCCATCGGCTTCCTGCCACCAACACGGCCTCTGCCGCCGGTCATCAGCAGTGCCCCGGCAGCCCAGGGCAAGAGCTGGGCGGTGTGCTTGGCTGCCCTGTCCCGTGCTGTCTCTGAGGACGCCCATATGCATCCGTGATGATTTACAGGTGGTCCCCTGTGGATCACGTGCCCTTTGTCCAAACATGACTTTGCAGGAGTGGGAGAGAGGCCTGCCCTGTGCCCCAGCCCCTCTGGCCCCCAAGGAGCTCGAGGGGTACCACCCAGACCACCCCCACTTACAGTAGGAAGATCCCACATGTGACTGGAGAAAGTGGGTCTCAGACCGTGCTCCGGGAACCCACATGAGGCATCGTGGCTGAGCCCCAGCCCCGTGGATGGTGTCGTGTGTCTGGCCAGGTCGAGCCAAGGGCTGTGGGTGTGTCAGTGGTCTTCACAGCCCAGCCGTGGGCCAGGTGACCCCGGGTCCAGCCTTTCCCGCCCACGGGCCCATGTTTGTCTGTTGCCCTCCCAGGGTGCACAGGAGTCCTTTTTATTCTTTGCGTCTAATCCTTCTTAGGATATGGATCCTGCCCCGTCCGATGAAAACCCTGCAGGTGTGAGGCCAGCAAGCTCTTGGTGGTTGAGGTCGGGACCAGGAGACCCTGGACCATCTCAGGCCTTCCGGGTGGGATGGGTTGGTCAGGGTGGTGCCTCTCTAGCCACGTGGTGGCCATCTCTAGGACAGTGTGACCCAGGGACAGTCAGGGGGCACCTCGGGCAGGCTTTGGGGGAGCCTGGCCAGCCCTGAGAGGGCCACCTTCAGTACACTGAGCTCCCTGGTGTCCTGGTCAATAATGACTTGGTCCTTATTGGGCCTGTGGTGGTCACCCTGGAGGCCTCAGTCCGCCAGCTGTGGCCCTGGTGTGTCCCATGGGCACTGGCTCCCTGGCTTGGGGGAGTGATCTGAGGTCTCAGGCTGGGTGGATGGCATGGTGGTGCCCGCCTTCTCCACCGTGCAGGACTTGGGGTGAGACCCCCGCAATGGAGCTGTGACCCTGGGATGCCAGCGGCTGGTCTGTGCCCTGGTCTCCTGGTGTGACAGTGGGTCAGCAAGGGGCTGAGGCTGGACCTCGTGGGCGGCCCCCTCTGTCGCTGCTCCCTGTCCCCAGGGCCCTCGGTTCAGGCAGGAGGCTGGTTCTGGAAGGTCCCTGGGACCCTGCAGGAAGTCCCAATCGGCACCACGCGTGCCCACCCTCAGCCCTTTGTTCTTCCCAAGAGTCTGCAGGAGGTTGTGCAGCCTTTCAAACACACAGTCTTTTCAAAGTCAGCCTCTGCCTGGAGAAGGCGGGTTGTATCAGCCAGTTCCCTCTCTTCTCCTCCAACCGCAGGAGCAGCTGAGCAGGCTCCGCACGCTTCACTGAGACAGGAACCTCAGTCCTGCTGATGCTTAGCTCTGCTTTTCAGGACTCCCCCCGCCACCAACCCCACCACCGTCCTGAGCCCCGCTTCCCCGGGAGCCCCTGCGTGGCCACAGCCCGCAGGGCCGGTTGCCGGGGCGACAGCCATAGCGGCCCAGGGTGGTGCGCGCACTGGGCGCCTGCAGTATGCCAGGCTCGCTGTGCGTGGGCGTCCGTGGGACTCTGTACGTGGCGAGCCGGGCTCCTGAAGAAGCACACAGCGGAGAGCGGAGCAGGGTCCCCCTGGGGACAGTGCCCCCAGAACCTGTGGGTGGGCCTGGTTGGGGAGGACGTGTGATTTGCAGCTGAGATTAAAGTAAGACTCTGGGCGCCGTCATCCTGGATGGGGTCCACCCTGCATCCAGAGAGAAGTGTCCTTAGAAGAGACCCAAGAGAGGCCACGTGAAGATGGAGCAGAGACGGACGATGTGGCCACCAGCCAACGGATGCCCACGGCCTGCAGAGGCTGGAAGAGGCAGAGGGCCCGCCCCCAGAGGATCCAGAAAGTGCGCGGCCCTGCCCACACCTCACCTTGGACCTGTGGCTTCCAGGACCCGCGGGATGAGTTTCCAGGGTTTGCTCTCATTGTTGCTGCGGCCGCAGGAAACCAGCAGGCCGCACGCGGGTGATGGAGGGGCTCATGCCTGGAGGAGCCCGGCCACACGTGCCGTGAGTGCAGGGGTCTCACCACCTCTGTCCCAGGGAGGCCCGGATGGACAGACGCTCCATCAGTGTTCAGGCCAAAACGTGGTCCTCGGTCTGGCATCTGGGCCCACAAAGGCAATGGCCATCGAATCCCAGCTTGAGGCAGAAGCCGCGTCTCCCGGCGGTGGGGGTTGGGGGCAGCCCGGAAGCCCTCAACACGCCTCCATCCGTAAATCAGTTTTTTCCAAAGCCGAGCACGTAGGCTGTGCATACGAGATGACTTTATGTGGGCTTGGGTGGGCATTTTTCATTTTAACGGTCGTGTGTTTATTTTTATGGTTACCTTCTATTTACGGCCACAGGGCTAGCTTCCTGCTCACAGAAGATGGAGAGTTCCTTCCCGACCAGACAGGGACGCTCGTGGGGGGGTCGCGGTGGAGGCGGTGAGCCCCGAGGGCGCGTGTTTATGGAGCGTCTACTGCGTGCTGGGCCCGGCGAACAGGCTGAGCCAGGCAGCAGGAGGCTGGTGGGCCTGGGGCTGAGGCCCTGGGCAGCAGGGGCCCCGGAGGATCATGCGCGCAGGAGAGAGTCACCGAGGGCCCCGCTCCAGTAGCTGTGGTCACTTACTTGGTGTCCAGGCCGACTGAGAACGAAGGGGCCTCCCTCTAGTGTGGGACGTGCACTCCTCGGAGGACGCTGAAGAGAGAGGTGGGCGGTCAGCTTCCGGGGCTGCAAGACACGGGACCACAACGGGGGCTTGAAGAATGGACATTTACTGTCCCCTGCTTTTGGAGGCTGAAAGTCCAGGCTGAGACGTTGTGGGGGTGGGGGGTTCCTTCCAGGCCGATTTGTGCTCTGGTGGCTCCCGGCAGCCCTGGCTCTCCCGGGCTCGGGGCCCAACCCTCCAGTCTCTGCTCATGTCACGCGGCCTCCTCCTGCTCCTCTCTGATCAGGACGCATTTCGGGCCCACCCGCATCCAGATGACCTCATCCTGAGAGCGTCACTGTGTGTACAAGGACTTCTACCCCAGAGCAGACCACCTTCCAGGGTTCTGGGTAGACCTACCTTTGGCGTGAGGTAGACCTTCCAGGGTTCTGGGTAGATCTAACAGGGTTCTCACTTCCACCGTATAATCATAAAGTGAAGTCGCTCAGTCGTGTCCAACTTTTTGCGACCCCATGGACTGTAGCCCACCAGGCTTCTCTGTCCATGGGATTCTCTAGGCAAGAATGCTGGAGTGGGTTACCATTTCCTCCTCCAGGGGATCTAAGGGATTTGATGTAGGTCATACCTGAATGGTCTAGTGGTTTTCCCTACTTTCTTCCATTTAAGTCTGAATTTGGCAATAAAGAGTTCATGATCTGAGCCACAGTCAGCTCCTGGTCTTGTTTTTCCTGACTGTATAGAGCTTCTCCATTTTTGGCTGCAAAGAATATAATCAGTCTGATTTTGATGTTCACCATCTGGTGATGTCCATGTGGAGAGTCTTCTCTTGTGTTGTTGAAAGAGGGTGTTTGCTATGACAAGTGCATTCTCTTGGCAAAACTCTATTAGTCTTTGCCCTGCTTCATTCCACATTCCAAGGCCAAATTTACCTGTTACCCCAGGTGTTTCTTGACTTCCTACTTTTGCATTCCAGTCCCCTATAAAGAAAAGGACATCTTTTTTGGGTGTTAGTTCTAAAAGGCCTTGTAGGTCTTCAGAGAACCGTTCAACTTCAGCCTCTTCAGCATTACTGGTTGGGGCATAGACTTGGATTACTGTGATATTGAATGGTTTGCCTTGGAAATGAACAGAGATCATTCTGTCGTTTTTGAAATTGCATCCAAGTACTGCATTTCAGACTCTTGTGACCATGATGGCTACTCCATTTCTCCTAAGGGACTCTTGCCCACAGTAGTAGATATAATGGTCATCTGAGTTAAATTCCCCCATTCCAGTCCATTTTAGTTCGCTGATTCCTAGAATGTTGACGTTCACTCTTGCCATCTCCTGTTTAACCACTTCCAATTTGCCTTGATTCATGGACTTAACATTCCAGGTTCCCATGCAATATTGCTCTTTACAGCATCGGACCTTGCTTCTATCACCAGTCACATCCACAGCTGGGTATTGTTTTTGCTTTGGCTCCATCCCTTCATTCTTTCTGGAGTTGTTTCTCCACTCATCTCCAGTAGCATATTGGGCACCTTCCGACCTGGGGAGTACCTCTTTCAGGATCCTATCATTTTGCCTTATCATACTGTTCATGGGGTTCTCAAGGCAAGAATACTGAAGTGGTTTGCCATTCCCTTCTCCAGTGGACCACATTCTGTCAGACCTCTCCACCATGACC
>SJYC01056491.1:0-11942 GCA_006408675.1 Madoqua kirkii | reverse complement strand
TGAAGAAAGCTGAGCACGCAAGAATTGATGCTTTTGAACTGTGGTGTTGGAGAAGACTCTTGAGAGTCCCTTGGACTGCAAGGAGATCCAACCAGTCCATCCTAAAGGAGATCAACTCTGGGATTTCTTTGGAAGGAATGATGCTAAAGCTGAAACTCCAGTACTTTGGCCACCTCATGTGAAGAGTTGACTCATTGGAATAGACTCTGATGCTGGGAGGGATTGGGGGCAGGAAGAGAAGGGGACAACCAAGGATGAGATGGCTGGATGGCATCACTGACTCAATGGACTCGAGTCTAAGTGAACACCAGGAGTTGGTGATGGACAGGGAGGCCTGGCGTGCTGCGATTCATGGGGTCGCAAAGAGTCGGACACAACTGAGCAACTGAACTGAATAGCATTCTGGGTAGGCCTTCTGGTGTTCTGGGCAGACCTACCTTTGGGGTAGGGTAGACGTTCTGGGCAGAGAAGGAAATGGCACCCCACTCCAGTACTCTTGCCTTGAGAATCCCAGGGACGGGGGAGCCTGGTGGGCTGCTGTCTATGGGGTCGCACAGAGTCGGACACGACTGAAGCGACTTAGCAGCAGCAGCAGACCTTCCAGGATTCTGGTTAGACTTTCTGGGGCTCGGGGTAGACCTACCTTTGGGGTAGGTTAGACCTTCTGGGCTTCTGAATAGACCTTCCGGGCTTCTGAATAGACCTTCCGGGCTTCTGAATAGACCTTCCGGGGTTCTGGGTAGACCTTCTGGGGTTCTGGGTAGACCTTCCAGGGTTCTGGGTAGACCTTCCGGGGTTCTGGTAGACCTACGTTTAGGCTCCACTGTTCCACTCACCGCATGGAGGCTGGAAATTGATCCACCTGTGACTGGGCACTGAGGCCATCACCCAGGACCGGAGGTCTTGCAGACCTTAATGTAAGAAGCACCAGCCCCCTTCCAGCCTGGGCCTTCCCTGTGTTTGGGACTCTCCTGGGGGCTGGGAGTTTCCTCCTGCTGAGCCTCATCACTCCCTGATGGAAGGGGCAATGCCCAGAGATCCCTGCATCCTGCCCTCAGAAGCCCTGCCCTCCCCCCTTCCTGGGGCCGGCCGTCTGCCGGCTGAGCTGGCCGCACGGGCCAGGACTGTGCTTCTGTTCATGGACTGCTCGGTCTGTGTGAAAGTTAGTTGTTTTTTCTTTTCTTTCATTTTTTAAAGGAGATTGTGAAAGCCGCATTGGCACTGGTGGCTGGCCTCCCCCAAGGCACGTTTGATTCCACTTGGAACAGTTGGTTGCCAGCTTAGCAGTTTCCTGGCACGTTATTCAAAGTGTGTCTGTAATGTTCGTTCTCTTCACTCGCGAGTCATCCTAACGAGCTGACTCACGGTCGAACCTCACGTATTTCTTTTTTTTCTTTTTCATTAAGTGTGTGTCTTGGCATTGAGAGCAAACTTCTGGGCGTAGTTGTCTTCCCACTGAGGCTGGGAAGGTGTGCATGAGAAGAGGGGGTACTCTGCCTGAGGAATCTTCTAGAAGGAAAAGTGGTTCCTCTTGGGTGGGAAGCACCATTAAAGGCAGAGAGTGGGGGGCAGGAGAGGGATGCCGATGCCCCATCGCAGGCTGCCCCCGGGGTCCTGCTCCCCCAGCCCCTCATCAGACGGCCTCTGACGCAGCCTTCCACCTGGAGGGCGACTGGAGATGCCCCAAGCTCTGACCGTGCAGGAGGGAGGCGCAGAGGTGTGGGAGGTCCTGAGGGCACCCTCACTGTGAACAGAGGTCTCCTGCCGGCTTGGGGTGGGGACGGGGACCCAGGGGGTGGCCACAGGGAAGGTCAGGTGAGACCAGTAGTCGGGAGTGCCCTTAGCTGCTGGAGGAGTGACCGGGGCTGTGGCGCTGCCTGTGGCCCAGGAGTAGCCAGGGTCTGCCCACTTGCACACGTGGTGGGCTCCCTGGGGCGTGGGAGTGCTCCCGCGGGGCTCCTAAGGTGAGCTGTCTGGGTGCTGAGCTGACCTCCTTCCAGGGACCAGCTTGTCCAGTCCCATCCGTCTCTGACTCCGCACCCCTGAGTCCTGAGTGGGAGCCCGTGGCTTCTCGGTCCAGTCGGGGCCCTCCTCCCGGTCTGCGCCCACGAGCACTGGCACTCTCTGTGCCTGGACCGGGGTGGGGGCGGGGTCAGGACAGCAGATGCCCCTGAGCGTCCCGCGGCTCTGGGATGGTGTGTGTTTGGAGGGGCTACCCTTGCTCTGGCCCCGCCCTGCCTGGGGTTCCTGTCGCCTGCGCCCCCTCCCCCACCTTGGGCTGAAGCTTCTCCACAGGGCCCCTGGCTGGCGGGCAGGGAGTTGCCCGGGGCTTCCTCGCATCATCCTGCCCCAGCCCTCGTGTGGCTGCATTCTGGAGGCTGAGAGGCTGGACCTGGCCCCTGAGCTGTGGGCTGCAGGAGCCATAGGGTCAGCAGAATTCCCTGGAGAACTTAGCAGGACCTGCAGCAGAGGGAGCGTTCTCCATGCTCTTTCCCCCAGCCTGAGGCTGCCTGTGTTTCCGGGGCGATCTTGGGGGGTTGCCCTCTTGGGACTCGCCGGGCCGAGCCCTTGGGGCGATTGATATCTGGTCCGTGTGTGGAGAGCCAGCCCTCGGCGTCCTGGGAGCTTGCTGGCCGAGGGAGGGGAGACAGGACAACCACGTTGCCTGCAGACACCGTTGGGTGTGTCCACACGGACCCAGGTAGGACCCAGAGTGCACCAGGCGGCCGGCCTCAGACTTCCTGCATGCAGTGTCTCCTATGGAATTCCCCTGGGGAACTCCGTGTTCACAGGCCAGCCTGGGCCCACACCTGTGTCCCCGGCAGGCTCAGGGCTTGTTTGTAAAAGGAGCCTCAGGACTGGTTACTCCAGATGTTGGAGGTGGAGGTGCTGGAGGGCGCCTGCTGAGACCGAGTGCCCATTGTACAGGTGGGAAAACCGAGGGCCGGGCCAGGGAGGGGCTCGCCCAGGATGCGTGGCGCTTGGCGAATGACATTGGCAGGTGTCGGGAGTGGATTTCTTGTGGGGAGACAGCTGTGGCTGAAGGCTTACAGGGGGCCATCCCCCCACATGATCACTGGGGGCTCCAGACCGGCTCCACAGCCTGGGGGCCTCTGCAGGTGGGCTGAGGGAAGATGTGTATAAGAGACAGATCCTGCCCCAGCCCTCGTGTGGCTGCATTCTGGAGGCTGAGAGGCTGGACCTGGCCCCTGAGCTGTGGGCTGCAGGAGCCATAGGGTCAGCAGAATTCCCTGGAGAACTTAGCAGGACCTGCAGCAGAGGGAGCGTTCTCCATGCTCTTTCCCCCAGCCTGAGGCTGCCTGTGTTTCCGGGGCGATCTTGGGGGGTTGCCCTCTTGGGACTCGCCGGGCCGAGCCCTTGGGGCGATTGATATCTGGTCCGTGTGTGGAGAGCCAGCCCTCGGCGTCCTGGGAGCTTGCTGGCCGAGGGAGGGGAGACAGGACAACCACGTTGCCTGCAGACACGGTTGGGTGTGTCCACACGGACCCAGGTAGGACCCAGAGTGCACCAGGCGGCCGGCCCTCAGACTTCCTGCATGCAGTGTCTCCTATGGAATTCCCCTGGGGAACTCCGTGTTCACAGGCCAGCCTGGGCCCACACCTGTGTCCCCGGCAGGCTCAGGGCTTGTTTGTAAAAGGAGCCTCAGGACTGGTTACTCCAGATGTTGGAGGTGGAGGTGCTGGAGGGCGCCTGCTGAGACCGAGTGCCCATTGTACAGGTGGGAAAACCGAGGGCCGGGCCAGGGAGGGGCTCGCCCAGGATGCGTGGCGCTTGGCGAATGACATTGGCAGGTGTCGGGAGTGGATTTCTTGTGGGGAGACAGCTGTGGCTGAAGGCTTACAGGGGGCCATCCCCCCACATGATCACTGGGGGCTCCAGACCGGCTCCACAGCCTGGGGGCCTCTGCAGGTGGGCTGAGGGATGGGCCAGGACTGCGGCCTGGGTCGGCAAGGCTGAGTCTGGCTCGTTACTAGGCTGAGACGCTCCATCGGACCCTCTGGTCAGTGTCCCCAGGGACCGAAGGGGTCCCCGCTGCTGGAAGGCCCGCGTGCTGTTGGCTCCCAGTCCCCCGCCCCCATGCCGCCCCAGGGCAGGTGCCCGGGGAGCTGGGAGCCCAGCCACAGGGCGCCGTGGGGTCCTCTCCACCAGCCAGCCTGGGCACCATCCAGCTGCGGCCGTGGCCTCACTCCCCGCCCCCCGCCCAGTCTGTAAGGGGGCATGCTCCCGGCCGCCCCCCAGCTGTGGTGTGAGGCACTCACTGCCGTGCCCACGTCGCATGCGCCCTCCATCCGCGCTGCTCTTCTGTTTAGCTATTTTTGTTATTTTTCTTGTCTACTCAAGTCCTGTTTCAAAGAGCCGTGGTTTCCTAGGAGGCTGCTGATGATGAAAAATGCCAGAAAACAGGAGCATCTTGCCAGCTGCTGTGTGGGGCCTGCAGACCCTCCTCAGGCCCCGGAAGCAGTCCTCCTCCCCTGACGGAGAGATGCCCGTGTCTCTGGGGCCCTGGGGACTCACCAGAACGACCCCTAGGTGCCCCTGCAGCCTCAGGGGTGGCTGGGACCCGGCCAGGCTTGGCCCTTCGGGTTGCCCAAGAGATGGCAGACCTCTGTGTGTCTGACCCCTCGAGAGGGCATGCAGGGTCAGGGGTGCCTTGCAGGCCTCATATGTACAGGGAACCTCTTGGTTTTCTCCGTGACAAGTGCGTGTCTATCTGAAAACAGGCTTGAGCCTGGGGACCCGGGGCTCCTCCCAGTAATTGGAGGACTGCTGTGGGCGGTCCCCCGTCTCATCAGCAGCTCTCTCGGACATCCCACCGCCTCTGTGGGCGTCCCGGGAGCCCTCGTGGTCCCTGCCACCCACCTGGGCCCAGCGTGTAGGCACTGCTGTAGGTGATGGGTGGCCCCTGGACATGGGGTTCTGGCCGCTGAGGCCACGGAAACACGCTCCACCTGGTCATCCAGCCTCGGGGCTGAGTGCCCACCGGGCATGCCTGTGTGCCCCCCAACCCCGGAGGAGCCCTTTGATCCCAACATGCGAGCGCTCCCTCAGCCACAGGCGGCTCGGCTGGAGGCCTGTCCAGAGTGGCCGTCCCCGTCTGCCACCCCAGGTCATCGAGTCTGCAATTCAGGGTTTCCGGAGCCCCGGGCCGGACACGTGGGGAGCCAGGCCACACTCTGCCCCGGGGTCCTGAGCGTGTTTCCACCCGTGCACCTGCCTCGCCAGCCTTCACTGCCCCCACTGCAGGGGTCCTCCTTCCACCCTTCTGGGGTGGTAGGGGTCTTGGGAGGAGACCAGCTCCAGCTCTGGGGGACTCCCTGCCCCCCAGTCATTGCCCCCTCCCTGGGCACCTCTGTGCCTGTGGCCTCCGGGGCGGCAGAGGTCACAGTCGTGCCGTCAGCCTCAGCTGGCGGGTCCCAGGAGTGAAGACAACTGATGGTGTGAGGGTGGTCTGGCCGCATGAAGAAGCTGAGGAGGTAGATGCATTTTATCTTGAGGATCAGCACGTCACCACCAGCAGGAATGATGTCCTCCAGGGAGCGGAGCCCAGAGCCACTCTAGGTCACGTCCAAGTCCGTGGGGGCCGCAGAGACCATGGCAGGGTTCTTTGGGAGGGGGAGTGGTGTCTCAACATCAGTGAGCACCAGCGAATCTTGTGCCCCTGGGAGCCTGGCAGGACCCACCCTGCTCCTCGCGCTGGTTAATTAGTGTCTACAAGGCCTCCAACATCGCCGGCGCTAATCCTTTAAGAACAGAGACAGTCTTCAACGGCAGTTGAGTTCCGAGCAGCGTCCATTAAAACTCCTCCTGCATGGTATCATGTAGCCTTATTAAGTGGCGAGATTATGTGAAAAAAAATCGTTACGTGTGATAATACAACTTTCTGTGTGATTCCTACAGGACATTCATTATCTCCCATTCGGCTCTATTTAAGCTCGATTGCGGGAGTATTAGTGGTATTACTGTTTAAATCTTAACTTTTGTGTTAAGAAAGCGTGTCGCAAAGCTTTTGAAATGTATCTTGAAAGCAGTGCCTGGTTTCTCTGATTTAACAAGGGAGCGAGCACAAGAGATTTCAAAGCCCACTAATCTGTAGATATTTTGGTCGCGTGCCGGCAGATTTTTTTTTCATCTAATTTTAAAAAAAGTTGTTTTCCTGAAAGTTACTGAGATAAAGTTATTCCAGGGAGGGCCAGGGGACGTGGGGCGACACGGCCTCTGAGAACCCAGTCTGCCCTTCCTGTCTGGTTGCCGAGAGTGGGGCTAGGGTGGGGAACTGGCCTCACTGGCTCCATCCAAAGGCACATTCTGGATGTGCCTCCACAGATGAATGGATAAACTAGGTCTCGGCATATGAGAGAATATTGCACAGCCTTCAAGAAGACGGAATCCCAGTGCTCAGCACAGCACAGTTGAACCGTGAGAGCACCGTGTGACTCCGTGGCCCCAGCCGGACCCAGAAGGGCTAATCATGTCCGATTGCACCGGCGTGAGGCTCCTGAGCAGTCATACCCCTGGAGACAGAAAGTGGAGGCGGGGGCCCCGGGCTGGGGGCACAGAGGGGGAGGGCTGTGTGACGGGGACAGAGTCCCAATTAGGGAAGGGGAGAAAGTTCTGGAGATGATGATGGAGATGGTCGTACCTTGGTGTGAAGCTGCTTAACGCTGGTGAGCTGTGCGCTTAAAATGGTGTAAATGGTAATTTTCTGTGAGTGCATTTTACCACAGTAAAAAAAATTAAGGCACGTTCTCACTTGGGTCAAAGGGCAAGAACCATGTAGTTATATTATCACTTAAAAAAATGTCATGTCCCCTTTTTACAAGGGCAGTTTTAGGGCTGGGGGAGATTTGGGCAGATAGAAAGGGACCCCCACACGCCTTCCCGCCCCAGGGTGCCCGCTCCTCACCTCACCTGGAGGGAGGTGTCTGTCACGAGTGATGGGCTGAGATCCTCGAGTCATTCTTAGCCCCAGTCTGCAGTTCTCCTTGGGGCTCTGTCTTCTTGCTGGCGTGCCCTCCGTGGCCTGGCAGGTGGACAGCGACCCGTGTCCACTGCAGCGTATCATCTGCCGCGGCCCCCCTGCTCCGCCTTCCGTCACCTTCTCGCTCTGCCTGCTGGGCACTGATTACCAGCCATCGGGCTGCAGCCCTTGGGCCCCAGCGCTGCGTCTCCAAGCCCCTGCCATGGCCATGAGCACTCCCTGGGGTCCCCTGGGGCCGGACGGGAGGGGGCTCGGGACCACCCCTCCTCAGTGACCAGGCTGTGTCTTTATTGCCCCGCTTTGCAGTGTGGCATTTATGACACAGGGCAAGATACAGCTGAAATGCCAGCATTTTAGTTTACAACCTCTTTTATTTTCTTTAACACCAGACAGCGGGGCTCACATAACTGTGCCCTGGGAAGCGCCAGTAACAGACCCGCCTCTCTCAGGAGACGACGCCCCCCTCTGCTTCTCCACCCAGCCCACCGACCTCCCTCTGCCTGCCCCCCACCCTGTCTGTCCCTGGGCCGAGTGCGAGTGTGTGTGTGTGTGTGTGTGTGTGATCTCCAGGAGTGGAGCCAGCCAGGGGTGTGCAGAGAGAGGGGTCACACGATGGCAAAGTCATGGCAAACCCAGATCTGACGGGGAGCGAGCCTGCAGGCTGGGGTGGGGCACGCTGCGTTCTGCTCGGGCGAGGCCCGCCCGCCAGATAGTGCGTCCTCGGCGTCACTGGTCCACTGATGGGAGTGTTGATCTCGCCCCCAAACACTATCACGGAACCACCGAAACTCATGTTTGCTCATGTGTGTGGGGGCAGTGGCCCAGCCAGGTGGACCCTGAAGTCGGCCACTGTAGGGAGGTATGTTCAGGGTGGCGGTGGGGGCCTGGAGGGGGAGGCACCAATTATGGAAATGGTTTGGGGCTGATGGTGGGCGTCCCTGAAGGAGCATCTCCTCCTGGCGATGGAGGGTTCGGTCAGCACCTGGGACAGAGGTCATCCGGGGGCCTGGTGATGGGCTCATCCCAACAGGTGTCCTCACAGCAGGTCAGCAGGCGTCAGGGCATCAGCAGGGGTCAGCAGGTGTTGGGACCACCAGGGTTCCAAGGTCAGCAGGGGTCAAGGGTCAGCAGGGGTAGAGGTTAGCAGGGATCAGGGGTGGGGAAGCTCGGCTCTGCTGATGACATAGCCTGTGGACTGGGGGCTTGACGGCTGGGTGCCTGTCAGAAGTCCAGGGCAGTGGAGTGCCCGCTGGGCAGCTCAGCCCCACCCCTGCAGGACAGTGTGCTCAGCGAGCAGCCCCCGAGGCATCCGCGGCCCAGGGGAGGGAGCCTAGGCAGCCTCCCGGTGCAAAAGCGCTGTGCTGGCTCCTCCCCCGGGCAGGTCTGCTTCGGCTGGGCACCCTGCCCATCGGGGCTGCCGTTCTTTCGGAGGGCCGTCCTGTCATCGAGGCTCGCAGCCCTGGCGCCCACCCTCTCGGCCAGTGGCCGTCGGCCCTGAGTCCCCAGGTGTTGCCCGAGGTGCCCTGCTCACCTCGCTGGGTTCAGAAGCTCTGTGTGGGGCGGAGGCACCCACAGCTCAGCGCGCAGGTGGGGTGCTCTGCACGGGCCATCCAGGCCTCGCGTGAGGCTCTCCCCCGTCACGCGTGAGGCTCTCCCCTGTCACGTACTTCTCCTTGTCTGGGGTGGCCTTGCAGTGCCCTATCTCTGTCTCTTATACACATCTCAGGGACCACGAGGGCTCCCGGGACGCCCACAGAGGCGGTGGGATGTCCGAGAGAGCTGCTGATGAGACGGGGGACCGCCCACAGCAGTCCTCCAATTACTGGGAGGAGCCCCGGGTCCCCAGGCTCAAGCCTGTTTTCAGATAGACACGCACTTGTCACGGAGAAAACCAAGAGGTTCCCTGTACATATGAGGCCTGCAAGGCACCCCTGACCCTGCATGCCCTCTCGAGGGGTCAGACACACAGAGGTCTGCCATCTCTTGGGCAACCCGAAGGGCCAAGCCTGGCCGGGTCCCAGCCACCCCTGAGGCTGCAGGGGCACCTAGGGGTCGTTCTGGTGAGTCCCCAGGGCCCCAGAGACACGGGCATCTCTCCGTCAGGGGAGGAGGACTGCTTCCGGGGCCTGAGGAGGGTCTGCAGGCCCCACACAGCAGCTGGCAAGATGCTCCTGTTTTCTGGCATTTTTCATCATCAGCAGCCTCCTAGGAAACCACGGCTCTTTGAAACAGGACTTGAGTAGACAAGAAAAATAACAAAAATAGCTAAACAGAAGAGCAGCGCGGATGGAGGGCGCATGCGACGTGGGCACGGCAGTGAGTGCCTCACACCACAGCTGGGGGGCGGCCGGGAGCATGCCCCCTTACAGACTGGGCGGGGGGCGGGGAGTGAGGCCACGGCCGCAGCTGGATGGTGCCCAGGCTGGCTGGTGGAGAGGACCCCACGGCGCCCTGTGGCTGGGCTCCCAGCTCCCCGGGCACCTGCCCTGGGGCGGCATGGGGGCGGGGGACTGGGAGCCAACAGCACGCGGGCCTTCCAGCAGCGGGGACCCCTTCGGTCCCTGGGGACACTGACCAGAGGGTCCGATGGAGCGTCTCAGCCTAGTAACGAGCCAGACTCAGCCTTGCTGACCCAGGCCGCAGTCCTGGCCCATCCCTCAGCCCACCTGCAGAGGCCCCCAGGCTGCGGAGCCGGTCTGGAGCCCCCAGTGATCATGTGGGGGGATGGCCCCCTGTAAGCCTTCAGCCACAGCTGTCTCCCCACAAGAAATCCACTCCCGACACCTGCCAATGTCATTCGCCAAGCGCCACGCATCCTGGGCGAGCCCCTCCCTGGCCCGGCCCTCGGTTTTCCCACCTGTACAATGGGCACTCGGTCTCAGCAGGCGCCCTCCAGCACCTCCACCTCCAACATCTGGAGTAACCAGTCCTGAGGCTCCTTTTACAAACAAGCCCTGAGCCTGCCGGGGACACAGGTGTGGGCCCAGGCTGGCCTGTGAACACGGAGTTCCCCAGGGGAATTCCATAGGAGACACTGCATGCAGGAAGTCTGAGGGCCGGCCGCCTGGTGCACTCTGGGTCCTACCTGGGTCCGTGTGGACACACCCAACCGTGTCTGCAGGCAACGTGGTTGTCCTGTCTCCCCTCCCTCGGCCAGCAAGCTCCCAGGACGCCGAGGGCTGGCTCTCCACACACGGACCAGATATCAATCGCCCCAAGGGCTCGGCCCGGCGAGTCCCAAGAGGGCAACCCCCCAAGATCGCCCCGGAAACACAGGCAGCCTCAGGCTGGGGGAAAGAGCATGGAGAACGCTCCCTCTGCTGCAGGTCCTGCTAAGTTCTCCAGGGAATTCTGCTGACCCTATGGCTCCTGCAGCCCACAGCTCAGGGGCCAGGTCCAGCCTCTCAGCCTCCAGAATGCAGCCACACGAGGGCTGGGGCAGGATGATGCGAGGAAGCCCCGGGCAACTCCCTGCCCGCCAGCCAGGGGCCCTGTGGAGAAGCTTCAGCCCAAGGTGGGGGAGGGGGCGCAGGCGACAGGAACCCCAGGCAGGGCGGGGCCAGAGCAAGGGTAGCCCCTCCAAACACACACCATCCCAGAGCCGCGGGACGCTCAGGGGCATCTGCTGTCCTGACCCCGCCCCCACCCCGGTCCAGGCACAGAGAGTGCCAGTGCTCGTGGGCGCAGACCGGGAGGAGGGCCCCGACTGGACCGAGAAGCCACGGGCTCCCACTCAGGACTCAGGGGTGCGGAGTCAGAGACGGATGGGACTGGACAAGCTGGTCCCTGGAAGGAGGTCAGCTCAGCACCCAGACAGCTCACCTTAGGAGCCCCGCGGGAGCACTCCCACGCCCCAGGGAGCCCACCACGTGTGCAAGTGGGCAGACCCTGGCTACTCCTGGGCCACAGGCAGCGCCACAGCCCCGGTCACTCCTCCAGCAGCTAAGGGCACTCCCGACTACTGGTCTCACCTGACCTTCCCTGTGGCCACCCCCTGGGTCCCCGTCCCCACCCCAAGCCAGCAGGAGACCTCTGTTCACAGTGAGGGTGCCCTCAGGACCTCCCACACCTCTGCGCCCTCCCTCCTGCACGGTCAGAGCTTGGGGCATCTCCAGTCGCCCTCCAGGTGGAAGGCTGCGTCAGAGGCCGTCTGATGAGGGGCTGGGGGAGCAGGACCCCGGGGGCAGCCTGCGATGCGGCATCGGCATCCCTCTCCTGCCCCCCACTCTCTGCCTTTAATGGTGCTTCCCACCCAAGAGGAACCACTTTTCCTTCTAGAAGATTCCTCAGGCAGAGTACCCCCTCTTCTCATGCACACCTTCCCAGCCTCAGTGGGAAGACAACTACGCCCAGAAGTTTGCTCTCAATGCCAAGACACACACTTAATGAAAAAGAAAAAAAAGAAATACGTGAGGTTCGACCGTGAGTCAGCTCGTTAGGATGACTCGCGAGTGAAGAGAACGAACATTACAGACACACTTTGAATAACGTGCCAGGAAACTGCTAAGCTGGCAACCAACTGTTCCAAGTGGAATCAAACGTGCCTTGGGGGAGGCCAGCCACCAGTGCCAATGCGGCTTTCACAATCTCCTTTAAAAAATGAAAGAAAAGAAAAAACAACTAACTTTCACACAGACCGAGCAGTCCATGAACAGAAGCACAGTCCTGGCCCATGCGGCCAGCTCAGCCGGCAGACGGCCGGCCCCAGGAAGGGGGGAGGGCAGGGCTTCTGAGGGCAGGATGCAGGGATCTCTGGGCATTGCCCCTTCCATCAGGGAGTGATGAGGCTCAGCAGGAGGAAACTCCCAGCCCCCAGGAGAGTCCCAAACACAGGGAAGGCCCAGGCTGGAAGGGGGCTGGTGCTTCTTACATTAAGGTCTGCAAGACCTCCGGTCCTGGGTGATGGCCTCAGTGCCCAGTCACAGGTGGATCAATTTGCAGC
>SJYC01056489.1:0-24269 GCA_006408675.1 Madoqua kirkii | reverse complement strand
GGCTCTCAGTGAGCACAAGAGCCGGCCCCCCACCTCACCCCACTCCACCTCCTACCCCCACCCTTGGGCGAGTGCCCACAGGGGCAGGACTGGGTGCCCACACCCTGGCGGCCCCACCGCCGTGGCCCGACAGCCCCGGTGCCCCGGGGCGGCCCAGTGCAGCCCACCGCTGCACGGGCCATCTCTGTCCCACCAGAGCACAGACTCTCCCACAGAAGCCCAAGGCCTCTTCTCAGGCTCTGGGTGTGAGCTGCTGCAGGTCCAGGGGCGGGCTCCTCCTCCCCCGAAACCCTCTCTGGCAGGAGGCAGGGGTGGGCACGTCCAGTTCCACAGGTCGTAGATGCAGGAACTCAGGCGCTAGCAGCACAGAGCTGACCCGGGTTTGGGGCTGGGGGTTCCTGGTGAAGGTGATGTCCGGGCTGACTCAGGAGGAGGGGCAGAGATCCCAGTAGACGGCACAGAGGGGTGCCGAGGCAGAGGGTCTGGGTGACATCAGGACGGCGTCACTTCTAAACAGGTAGTCCCTGGAGATCTGCTGGGGGCGGGTAGCCCCACTGAACCTGAAGGGCCCCCACCCCGCTGTCCTGCAGAAAAGGCCACGAAGGGGTCCTCAAGGGTCCAGGAGGGAGGAGCACTTGTCAGTGACATGTATGACCCCCGCACGGAGAAGACCTCAGGTGCAGTCACTGGAAAAATAAGCCCACCACCAGGGATGCAGAAGCGGCTTCATAAAGCCTGCTCCACTGAGGGGTGTCGGCTCGACAGGCGCTGGGGGCAACAGCATCGCGGAAGGGGAGCTGAGGCCGCAGGCCCCCACCCGCCCCCCGAGAAATGTGGGCGAGACCTCGAGGGCAGACCCTGCCTGCAAGGCTCCTGAGATAAGAACTGTTTACACCTTGAAATGTTTGAAGAACTTCAAGAACATCTAATGAAGGAGGCCCAGACTGTAAAGAATCTATCTGCCTGCAGTGCAGGAGACCCAGGTTGAATCCCTGGATCAGGAAGACCCCCGGAGAAACAAAAGGCAACCCACTCCAGTGTTCTTGCCTGGAGAATCCCTTGGGTAGAAGAGCCTGGTGAGCTACTGTTCACGGCTCACAGAGTCGGACACGACTGAGCACCTAACACTTTGATGAGATTCAAGTTGCAGCGATTGTAAATAAAGCTTTGGGGATGGGAAGGGCGGGCACCCCAGGCCCGTCCATGATTTTTCTGGGGCCACGTCGGCCCTTCAGTCTGCACTGAGCAGCCCCTGGGTGCCTGCAGCTGCAGAGTCAGGCCATGTGCCATCTCCTCATTACAGAAAAGCCCAGAAGGATGGTCCCAGTGCCCTCCCCTGCCTTGGAGGCTGGGTTCGGGGCTTCCAGGCAGGCAGAGCGGCATCACTTTGTAAGGCAGGCACGTGCGTCCTCTGTCTGACGCCCAAGGTCATGGCCGACTGTAGCCGTGGTGGCTGGTGGGGGGGACCGGCACCAGGACCAGCTCAGGCCAGCTTGACCCGTGCCCACCCCAGGCCGTTGGCTGACTGCTCCACCCCGGGTCCTCCTTGCGATTCCTTATAACAGGGAGGCAGGAAGGTCACGGAGCAGGACATGTGACTGGGACAATGTGGGTAGGTGTCTGAGCTCCGTGGGAAGAGGCCCAGGAGCCTTCGGAAGCTGGGGGCTGTCCTGTGTTGCTGGAGGCCTTCTTGGCGGTGGTGCCGTCTGCTGCAGGAGCCACAGGTTCATACACAGCTGAGCTGGGACCCCACATGCCCCCACGCTCAGCCCCAGCCTTGGCCATTGCCCCTTAGGCCGAGTGGCCGTGAGAGCCTCTAGGGGCAGCAGCTTGGAACACGATGTCACCTCAGATTGTCACCTCCTCAGAGGGGAGACTCACACTCGGGGCCACCCCCACAAGGCGGGAGGGATCATCAGCCTGGGCCCCATTCCCTGCTGGGCCTGTGTGCTGCGTGTCTGGCTGGCTGGTGAGCCATGAGTGCCGAGACTTGATTGACCCTACACCTGGGGACATGTGGGCCCAGTGGGAGGGCCACGTCCCAGCCCCGCCTCTGAGGGGAGCCCTTGGTGAAGGAGCACCTCCTCCTGGGGGTGCTGTTTCTGCCCATTTCTCAGGTAGGGAAACTGAGGCAGCACCAGGTTTCAAACCCAAGGAGTCTGGTCTCACACTTAACATCCAGGCTGTGTGAAAGCTTCTGTGGCAGAGGGAGCCCTGGCGTTTCTGACGAGGGGCTCAGAGGGGAGTGGGCTTGTCCGCCGGCCTTGGGGCTGCCCCCTCCATGTGGGCACAGCGGCCTTCCCAGGTGCCCATTGCCCAGGCCTGCAGTGGGCGCTGTGGTGGGTGCTGTGTCCACCCGAGGCGCTCCGTGTCGGCGTTCCTGAACTCATGTCTTCGTATTTACTCTTGCCGCATCAATTGAATTAGAAAAGGCCGTCATGCACTTTTGAAGCAAGAGGCCTCGTAAATACTTTATTGGAACAAGCTCAGGATATACTTGCTCATAAAGATACCCTGGACGGCTCTGCCGCGCGAAGAGTAATTGATGGGCCGGCTTAATGTTCGCCGTTGGCTGTCCGGCCCCTTGGGTGCGTGGCAGCGTGCACAGCTGGACTGCGTAGTCTCTACGGCCATCGAGGGGTCCTTGTTGGTGAGGCGGCTGCTCCAGCCCCTTTGCTTGCGAGGCTCCTTCACGTCCATCCTTCACATCCATCCTGCCCCCTGTCCCGCCCCTGCACACGAGGGTGGTGGGCTTGGAGTTGTCCAGTTGAGCTGCTCTGCTGATCTTTGCAGAACAAAGCAGAGATGGATGAAGGATGAGCAAGTGAGCCGGGACTTCCGAGGCAGCGACCTGCCTCCAGCCTCAGCGTCCTCACTCCGGGGCAGAGGAGTCCACGGCCCCTATTTGAGCCAGCCCTGGTCGGAGCTGGGACTCGGGTCCACGGCCCCTCCTCGAGCCGGGCCTGGTCAGAGCTGGGACTCGGGTCCATGGCCCCTCCTCGAACTGGCCCTGGCCCATGCCCTGGGAAACCTAGGCTCCGTGTTGGAGGTGCCGTCTCTCCCACGGTCACTGGTCAGGTGTGCCCGGGGACGCAGGACACCTCTGGAGCCCCAGGTCCCAGGCCTGGCTGGGGGACACTGGTGACCTAGGCAGGCGCTCACACAGGGATGGGCAGCCCCAGCGTCCACTTGAGGGGAAGCATCAGGATGGAGATACAGCCTCAGTGCTGGCCTGGCCACACACTGTTCAGCAGAGCCCTCTCCCTGAAGTCAGATCCCGCATCCCGTGTCTCTGAGCCGTACGTGTCCGAGCCTCAGGCCCCGGGCACTGCAGCCTGGGTGTTTGTGGGGCTCAGCGCTGCAGGCTCCTATTGAAACCCCCGTGTCAAACCCAACAGGAAAGGAAGAAAAGGAAGCAAAGTGAGCCTGGGTTCGGGGCGGCCAGGCTGGAGGACGAGCAGAGACAGGCCCCCTCCCCGTCTCTGACCCCAGCACCGCTGCCCCGGGACGCTTCGTCCTCATGCTCTCTGCCTGCGCCAGCACGAGAGGCTGGATTCTGTCCGGTGACTGATCGCTCAGGCCCCACCAAGAGCAGACGGCTGAGCCCGAAGCCCAGGTTGCAGACGGATCTGTCTGATGGGCCCGGACCAGCCAGTGGGCCCGCTGTGGCCGCCCCCTCGGCTCCTGACTCGGCTCTGTCCGCAGTGGGCAGTTGAATCCAATCCCCAAGTGCGAGTTACACGGGCTGTGGCTGCCCATGCTGGCCGGCTGGCACTCTCAGCCCTTCGTGTGGGTGTCCTTACAGGGAAGCCAGGGACTCGAGACAGTCAGCCCGTGGGGTTTGGACCTTGGTTCTGCCAGGTTATTTATCCAGAGCCTGTTCTTGGGAGCCCTTCACTGTTTCAGCCTTGAGGCCCCAATCAGAGAGAATAGACCTTCAGAGAACCTCAGAGTTGGCTGCTTCCCCTTCCTCCCTCCCTCTGTCCATCCATCCACTCATCAACCTATCCGTCTATCCATCAGCCAGCCAGCCATCTGTCCATCCATCCATCGTCCATCCACTCAATCATCCATCTACCCTTTCATCAATCTGTCCCTCCATCTGTCTATCCATCTGTCCATCAATTCGTCATCCACCACTCATGCATCCACCTATCTGTTCATCTGTCCATCAATCAATCCATCCATCCACCCATCCATCCATCCATCCATCTGTCCAACAATCCATCATCCATCTACCCACCCACTCATCCATCCGTCCACCCACCTATCCATCTGTCCACCCATCCATCCACTCATCAATCCACCCATCCACCCACCACCCACCCGTCCATGCCTGTGGACAGGCGCAGGTTGAAGGTCACTGGATCCCAGGGCTCAGGCGGGGAAATGGGCTCCCTGGGGCCTGTCCCTGGGCTGCTGGAGGCCCTCCTGTGACAGCTGCTGAGCTTCCCAGGCCGCAGCAAGAATCTGGGTCCTCAGATTCTCCCGTCTTTGTGGGGCCGGCCGGGCAGGTGCTTCAGAGGCTCTGACCCCTGACCTGAAACATGGATGTGGCTGGGGCCACCCTGGAGACCCTGATTCTGGAGGCAGCTGGAGTTGGCTGAGCACCCGGATCCATCAGAACCTTGTGGACTCTCCTCCAGTAGCCGAGACTTTAAAGGGGCCTCACCACACAGCAGGAGCATGTCCACAGGCCACCGAGGCCAGCCTCTGGGGGTGGCTGGGCCCTTGTTTCCCTGTTTTCTCTTCTTGGAGAAGGAGTTTGGCTCTGCCTGGCCCACAGGCTGAGCCAGTCCGCTTAGAGGCCAGGACCCAGGGGAGAGGCTCTGAATCAGGATGGGAGGGGCAGCCTGCCCTACGGGGACTGTGTGGCCCAAGTAGCCACTCCTCCCATCATCTGCCGGAAGCACCCCGGTCACGGTGGAGGCGGTCACTGTGAACAGCAACGCTGCATCCCAGGAGCAAGGGCAGGGGCGGCAGGGTCTTGGACTTGTGGGACAGAGGGACCTCTCCCAGGGCCCCTTCTCAGCCACAATGGTCTGGATGGCCCTGCTGGATGCCCAGCCCTATCCAGGAAATCGCCCAGCGTGACCCTGTGACTCCGCTGGGCTCTAGGTGCCTTGGAGCCCAGGGTGATCCGTCTGTGGTGCAGGGGTGGGGCCAGGAGAGGCCAGACCCTGCCCGAGGAGAGGACCCTGGGGGCCCCGGGTGGGGATGGGGCTGGAGCCGAGGCCCAGCCAAGGTCTTCCCCGTGTTGCTGACACGGCAGGTTTCCGCCTCTCCTGGCCCTGCTGGCAGGACGCTGCTGGGCTCCTGGCTGCAGGGGAGGCCGCAGCTCGTGGGTCTCCAGGCTTGGCTCTGCCCGGTGCACCGTTGGGGGCGGGTGGGCAAGACCTGGCTGGGTGGCCCCGAGGCAGGGGTCTGCCTGGTTCCCTGGCGTCTCTGGCTTGGGCTGCTCCGATGCAGAGTGACGCTGTGTGCCTTTTATTGACCTTTGCGAAGTCGTAAACCGCGCCGTAATTACTCCATGTTTACGATGCTGTGCCAGTAGCGTTCCGGTCCAGCTCGGGCCGGGCCCCCGGGGCTGCGGGGACCCGCCAGCCACGCTCGCCTCATTATCAGACACGTTCGCGGGGATAATTGCCCGGGAGCCAGCTGGACCCGCCGAGCACTTTGTCACGGCCGTTTCCGGGCGGTGCGCGCTGCCTCAAGGAGAACGGTGGCCGAGCTGGGTTAGCTTTGTATACACTGTTGTTTTTCCTGGTCTCTGTTCTAATGATCTCATATCTGAGTGTAATGTGCTGCACCCCACTGCTGCCCATCCTGCCCTTCAGCTGCAGAACTGGATCAACTACTGACCATTTGATCTGTCTCTTATACACATCTAGATGTGTATAAGAGACAGGCCTCAAGGAGAACGGTGGCCGAGCTGGGTCGCCTTCACCGTCCGTGAAGGCAGGCGGTGCTCGGGGGCCGGCAGAAAGTGCAGTCTGCTGGGGAGCAGCCTCTCGCTCCCCACTTCTCCGCCTGAAGCCAGCCAGCCAGGCTGAGGACCAGCCCAGGGAGCCGTGGACCGGACCCTGGACCCGCCCGCCCTGCCGGGGGGAAGGTTACACCCAGAGAAGTGAGGTAGACCCCACAAGATGTGGGAGCGCGGGGCAGACAGGAGCCCTGCAGAGTCTCCAGCCAGTGCCGAACTCGGAATGCAGAGGGGCCACATGCCCAATGTAGGGGCCATCCGGAGGGTCAGCCCCTGGCCACCCCGCTCTGCTGCCTCACCGGCTGCTCGGAGCCCCAGCCACTTCTGAAGGTCCGCTGAGCCCCGTTGCTGTGGCCGAGACCTGCCAGGGAGACTTCTGGGGTGCTGGCCCCTCTGCCAGGCCTCCTGGGCTCCCGGCAGGGACCTCGCCCAGCACATGTGTGTGGCGTCAGACCAGCTCCGTCTCAACACCTGTCCTTGTGGTCTCCAGCCAGTGCCGAACTCGGAATGCAGAGGGGCCACATGCCCAATGTAGGGGCCATCCGGAGGGTCAGCCCCTGGCCACCCCGCTCTGCTGCCTCACCGGCTGCTCGGAGCCCCAGCCACTTCTGAAGGTCCGCTGAGCCCCGTTGCTGTGGCCGAGACCTGCCAGGGAGACTTCTGGGGTGCTGGCCCCTCTGCCAGGCCTCCTGGGCTCCCGGCAGGGACCTCGCCCAGCACATGTGTGTGGCGTCAGACCAGCTCCGTCTCAACACCTGTCCTTGTGGGCGAGGCTGGCCACACCCCTCCCCTCTTTTCCAGGAAGGAGCTGGCCCAGAACCATCTCCGAGCTGGGGAGGGAGCTCTCCAGGACCCAGGCGTGGGGCTCCTCTGCCACTGATACCCCCAGCAAAACCCGGAGTGGGGGCCATGTGGGCTATACTGACTGGCCCACTCACTGCAGGCTCTGCCTCCCAGAACCCACCTCTGGAGGCCCTTCCGCCCGGCCGGCCAGCCTTGCCCACTGGGCACAGCCTCAGGGTCCCCGTCGTCAGCCCCGGGGCCTGTTTGCCGGGGCTGCAGCTTGAACACTCCACACTCTTGTGCTCCTGCAGGTCACAAGTGGACCCAGGTCTCGCTGAGCCGAGGCCAAGGTGCAGGCAGGCTGGGTCCCCCCAGAGGCTCCAGGAGGGCGTCTGTCCCTGTGTTTCCCTAATTCTGTGGCTCATGGACGCTTCCTTCCTGCAGCCCCTGAGCCCAGCGTCGCCTGACCTCCCCTGTCTGCACTCAGGCTCCCTCTGCCCCCTTAGAGGGACCCTGCGAGATCGCGGGCACCAGCGTTACGGCCACACTCGACCTTCACTCACATCTCCACCAGTTAAGGCAGTGCTCGCCTGTGAGGCTCCGGGGTTTAGGGCGTGGGCCTCGGGGGCCATGTTTCTCTTCGCTACATGGGGTCATTTGTGACCCCTTTTCTGAGTTCTGGGTCTTGCTGTCTGTGGCCCTGGAGCCCGTCAGGCGGCTATGACCTTAGCGAGGGGGCCCACAGCAGCGGACAGCCTGTGCCCACTGTCATCACCCTAACCGCTAGGGGTCCACTGCTTTTCCCCAAGGAGTCTGCTCCGAGCAACAAGGCTGTGACCCCACCTGGGCCCTGCAAGCTCACCAGGAGTGTGGGGTGGAGAGGTGGGGGTCTGCTCCACTCAGTGTGCAGGCCAGAAGACAGAGGACAGCACCCACCGGACGTGCCTGGAGCACCCTGGGCAAGGCCAGGCTGCTGGACTCCAGGTTCAGATGGCCCCTCCCATGGAGAGGTCACAGGGCGCCTGGGGGCGTGTCCAGCTCTGACCCGCAGGCCTTGCCCGCCCCCCTGTGGAGTCTGTCCGGATACGGGGAGTGGGCTGCTTGGTCACCAGAGTTCTCCCTGACCACCTCGTCCCCCCTCAGCTAGGGGGGAGGGCTGGAAGGCAGGTGACCGGGAGCATGCCAACTGCAGGGACCTGTGGTTGTGAGTGGGCCAGGCCCCACGTGGACCTGGGGGGTAGGGGCTAGCTGAGGGGCGCAGGGCTCTGATGGCAGGGAGGGCAGGCCAGGGGCCTGGGAAGGCCAGCGGTGCAGGCGGGGAGGGGCCAGTGCTGGGCCTGTGAGTCCTGAGGGCCTGGTCCCCAACCAGCATTCTCCACGGCGGAGCACAGACCCACACGCCCGCAGCTGACCTTAGAGCCATCTGCCCTCCTCAAGCCCAGCCTGGGCTGCCTGATGACCCTCCCCTGCCCGACTGAGGGCCCAGAACCGGGAACCCACAACTGCTCCTGGGGGAAGTGTCCATCGCCCCACATGGCGGCGGCAGGCGCATTTCGGAGCCTTCCATCGGCTCCTGCTTTTCCGTCCCGTGGCCCCGTTGGCAGCCGGCTCTGCGATCTCACGTCCCAAGGACAGGCGTCCCGCCTCCGGGCGCCACCCTGTCCTCTGCAGGTGGCCGGCCGGCCATGGTGGAGACAGCAGGGGCAGTCCCCGCTGGCCCGCACCGGCTTCTGCGAGCCCCTGCAAGCCCCTGCAGCTCCTCTGGGAGCCTGGGTGAGCCAGCGCGCTGGGGGCGGGGCCTCAGCTGGGGGCGGGACACCGGCTGACCGCGGGCACCTCAGTGGCACTGCCGGGGGATCTCTCTGGAAACCCGCTTCGCTGCTGGGCTCGCAGCCTGCCTTCTTCCCTTCATATCACAGGTCCCTCCTGCACCTGCTCTCCTGCCGATGAAAAGGCCGGGCCCTCGGAGCGCCCGGGTGAGCATCTCAGGAGGGCGGGCGTCTGTAAGCCCAGGCCACTCCCGGAGCTGGCGGCTGTGAGGGGAGCCTCTCCTCCCTCCCTCTGCTCCCCTGGGACCCTTCTTGTTTCTGGAGGCTGCGGGACAGGCCAGAAGGCACGCAGGGGGCTCCTCACACAGAAGGGTCCAGAAGGCGCGCCGGCCACAGGAGGGGCCACCACCTGCCCTTCTCGTCCCCGCCCATCCAGGTTCTGGGTAGCGGGCAGGATGTGGCCCTGGACAGGAGGGGCGGCGACTGGGGGAGCTGGCGGAACGGGTCAGCGGGCCGCTGGGGGCTTGCGTACGATCGGAAGCTTTGCTGGGAAAGTCAAGAGAATTCTTCCCTGGTGTGCTGACTGGGGTGGCCAGGGGCTGACCCACAGGGCAGGGTGAGCGCGTTCAGAGGCTCGTCTTTAAGCTGGGAGGAGGCGGCTGTCGTGCTCCGAGCCCTGAGGCTCGTCTCTCCGTCAGTGCGGCCTGTCCCCCAATTACCCCCGCCCTTCCTGACGAGTCCCCGGTGGAGCAGCGGCAGGCAGGGTCACTGGGGCCGGACAAGGCGGGGGCACTGACCACCCAACATAGCCAAGACCGTCGAACTCTGCCTCTGCGGCCGGCGGTGGGACAGAGGGTCAGGGGTGAAAGGTCAAGTTGGCGCTGAGTGGCAGGTATCACGCCCACCCGGCTGGCACTTGGTCTGCGGTGTCTCTGGGCCATTGCCGGTGGCTGGCAGCCTCTCCTCTGCAGGCTGGGGTCTGACCGCTGGCCCCTGGCATGGCCCCCTCTCCTCTGGGACCCCACACCAGCGGGGTCAGGGTCTGGAGTTCCAGGGCCCATTCCTGTAAGTGGAGAGGTCAGGCCGGCCCCACAGCCAGCGCCCCAGCATGCCTGGACCCTCTCCAAGGGCAGAGCTGCCTCCTTACCCGGGTCTTCTCTCCTGTCGGGGACCTGCCCAGGCCCTAGTCTTCCTCGCCACCACGTGCCAAGTGGTGACCCAGCCGGTGGTCAGCTCTGGCCCCGCTGGCCGCCTCGTCTGCTCTGGTTTCATCCTCATGCAGGCACGGGCTGATGTCTGTGATCACTCAAGGCTCCAAGTGCCCGTCAACGCGGCCTGAACCTTTGTCCTGTAATCCATCCTGCCAGACACCTTCCCAAACGGAAGTCGGCGGAGCCTGGTACAGCAGCTGGCGTGGGCTCCGGGGCCGGCGGGCAGACACTGCAGGGAGGACCCGGGCCAGCCGAGTCACTGCAGAGCCCTCGCCCTCAGGCTGGCCTTGGCTGCCCTCTCCACGTGGACCGCCCTCCCCCAAAACCTCCACCAGGATGCACAGCGCTCCCGGCCCTGAGAAGTGACCCCTGGCCCCTGGCCTGCAGTTTTGAGTCACGTGCCTGTGGACCTCTCCGCCCGTCTGGTGGCTGGGCTTGGGGTCTGGGTGGTGGCCGCCCTGCTTTGGGGACCATCCTGGGGACATCGAGGGGCTGGTGTCCAGCCAGCCTGCGTGCTCTGGCTCAGGGACTAAACGACCCCTGGCCAAGTTGACTCACTCAGCCAGAACATTGCAGCAGAGGCTACGCCCCTGGATGCCCAGAAGACAGCGGCTGTCCACAGCCTGCACGGTCCCGGGAACCAGCAGGCCTCTTGGGTGGGGGGGGCGCCTGGTCCACAGAAATGTTCCCCAGCCTCCCTTCCCTAGGCCCCAGGCACCCAGTCAGGATCCCATGGACGTGAGCTTGACGTCTGTGAGCTCTTGGTGCAGACAGGGAAGAGAGCGGCATGCACTGCCCAGCGGGGTCATCAAGGGCTGGGCGCAGCTCTTGCCCATCCAGCCCAGCACCGCGGCAGGGGCAATGCTGGGCTCCTAGCCCCTGGGGCCCTGAGGGCGGTGGGCAGTCCCAGCCCCCGATCTTGGAGGCACGTTCAGCTGCCTGGATCACTTGGCCACAGGGCCATGAGCCCCTCTGGGTAGGCCCCTTCCGAGCAAGGCTCCCTCCCTGGGCTCAGCCTCCATGCCCGGCAGCTGTGACCCATCCGCTCTCTCTGTCCCTGCAGCGGGGACCGCGTCCCTGCACAGCCCCTCGCCCTGCGGCTCACGGAGCGTCTGCGCCCTGGGCTCGGCAGAGCTGCCGCCCGTGTCAGTGGCCATGATGGGGCTGAGAAGTGGCCTGGCCCCTCCTGAGGTGCCCCCCCCTCCCCCGTCCCAAGCGGACTGTGCCAGGGGACCCCAGCTGCAGGCAGAGGCCACAGTGTCCAGGGCAGGGTGGCCAGCTCCTTTCCTGGAGTGAGGTGCCCACAAGCGTCAGGGGAAGAAGCCAGCCTGCCGAAGTGCGGGTTTGCACAGCCCCCCACGCGCACGCTGGCTGCGGCCGCCGTCCAGGGGCCCAGGGAGGCGCTGCGGGGGCAGCCCGTCCCTAGGGGGTGAGCGCCCTCTCCTTGCCTTTCCCTCGGCGTCTGGTCTTAGTTAAAGGCTGCGCTGCCGCCTGGCTCCCAGCAAAGCCTCTTGTTTCTTTCCGTCTCCACAGAAGCAGCCTGTCACCCCTGGTACCCCTGGGCACACGCGTGTGTACACACAGGCAGTCTCATCCCTGAGCCCCAGAGGGCCTCAGGTCCATGCTGGGCTGGGGGTTGGGGGTGCAGGAACAGTGGCTGGGGGTCTCAGAGCCACCTCTTGCAAGCCCCCCGGGGGCCTCAGGTCTCTCGTAGCCTCTGTGCTGGGCCCGTGGGGCCACCACCTGCCCTTCTCGTCCCCGCCCATCCAGGTTCTGGGTAGCGGGCAGGATGTGGCCCTGGACAGGAGGGGCGGCGACTGGGGGAGCTGGCTGGAACGGGTCAGCGGGCCGCTGGGGGCTTGCGTACGATCGGAAGCTTTGCTGGGAAAGTCAAGAGAATTCTTCCCTGGTGTGCTGACTGGGGTGGCCAGGGGCTGACCCACAGGGCAGGGTGAGCGCGTTCAGAGGCTCGTCTTTAAGCTGGGAGGAGGCGGCTGTCGTGCTCCGAGCCCTGAGGCTCGTCTCTCCGTCAGTGCGGCCTGTCCCCCAATTACCCCCGCCCTTCCTGACGAGTCCCCGGTGGAGCAGCGGCAGGCAGGGTCACTGGGGCCGGACAAGGCGGGGGCACTGACCACCCAACATAGCCAAGACCGTCGGACTCTGCCTCTGCGGCCGGCGGTGGGACAGAGGGTCAGGGGTGAAAGGTCAAGTTGGCGCTGAGTGGCAGGTATCACGCCCACCCGGCTGGCACTTGGTCTGCGGTGTCTCTGGGCCATTGCGGGTGGCTGGCAGCCTCTCCTCTGCAGGCTGGGGTCTGACCGCTGGCCCCTGGCATGGCCCCCTCTCCTCTGGGACCCCACACCAGCGGGGTCAGGGTCTGGAGTTCCAGGGCCCATTCCTGTAAGTGGAGAGGTCAGGCCGGCCCCACAGCCAGCGCCCCAGCATGCCTGGACCCTCTCCAAGGGCAGAGCTGCCTCCTTACCCGGGTCTTCTCTCCTGTCGGGGACCTGCCCAGGCCCTAGTCTTCCTCGCCACCACGTGCCAAGTGGTGACCCAGCCGGTGGTCAGCTCTGGCCCCGCTGGCCGCCTCGTCTGCTCTGGTTTCATCCTCATGCAGGCACGGGCTGATGTCTGTGATCACTCAAGGCTCCAAGTGCCCGTCAACGCGGCCTGAACCTTTGTCCTGTAATCCATCCTGCCAGACACCTTCCCAAACGGAAGTCGGCGGAGCCTGGTACAGCAGCTGGCGTGGGCTCCGGGGCCGGCGGGCAGACACTGCAGGGAGGACCCGGGCCAGCCGAGTCACTGCAGAGCCCTCGCCCTCAGGCTGGCCTTGGCTGCCCTCTCCACGTGGACCGCCCTCCCCCAAAACCTCCACCAGGATGCACGGCGCTCCCGGCCCTGAGAAGTGACCCCTGGCCCCTGGCCTGCAGTTTTGAGTCACGTGCCTGTGGACCTCTCCGCCCGTCTGGTGGCTGGGCTTGGGGTCTGGGTGGTGGCCGCCCTGCTTTGGGGACCATCCTGGGGACATCGAGGGGCTGGTGTCCAGCCAGCCTGCGTGCTCTGGCTCAGGGACTAAACGACCCCTGGCCAAGTTGACTCACTCAGCCAGAACATTGCAGCAGAGGCTACGCCCCTGGATGCCCAGAAGACAGCGGCTGTCCACAGCCTGCACGGTCCCGGGAACCAGCAGGCCTCTTGGGTGGGGGGGGCGCCTGGTCCACAGAAATGTTCCCCAGCCTCCCTTCCCTAGGCCCCCTGCACCCAGTCAGGATCCCATGGACGTGAGCTTGACGTCTGTGAGCTCTTGGTGCAGACAGGGAAGAGAGCGGCATGCACTGCCCAGCGGGGTCATCAAGGGCTGGGCGCAGCTCTTGCCCATCCAGCCCAGCACGCCGGCAGGGGCAATGCTGGGCTCCTAGCCCCTGGGGCCCTGAGGGCGGTGGGCAGTCCCAGCCCCCGATCTTGGAGGCACGTTCAGCTGCCTGGATCACTTGGCCACAGGGCCATGAGCCCCTCTGGGTAGGCCCCTTCCGAGCAAGGCTCCCTCCCTGGGCTCAGCCTCCATGCCCGGCAGCTGTGACCCATCCGCTCTCTCTGTCCCTGCAGCGGGGACCGCGTACCTGCACAGCCCCTCGCCCTGCGGCTCACGGAGCGTCTGCGCCCTGGGCTGGGCAGAGCTGCCGCCCGTGTCAGTGGCCATGATGGGGCTGAGAAGTGGCCTGGCCCCTCCTGAGGTGCCCCCCCCTCCCCCGTCCCAAGCGGACTGTGCCAGGGGACCCCAGTTGCAGGCAGAGGCCACAGTGTCCAGGGCAGGGTGGCCAGCTCCTTTCCTGGAGTGAGGTGCCCACAAGCGTCAGGGGAAGAAGCCAGCCTGCCGAAGTGCGGGTTTGCACAGCCCCCCACGCGCACGCTGGCTGCGGCCGCCGTCCAGGGGCCCAGGGAGGCGCTGCGGGGGCAGCCCGTCCCTAGGGGGTGAGCGCCCTCTCCTTGCCTTTCCCTCGGCGTCTGGTCTTAGTTAAAGGCTGCGCTGCCGCCTGGCTCCCAGCAAAGCCTCTTGTTTCTTTCCGTCTCCACAGAAGCAGCCTGTCACCCCTGGTACCCCTGGGCACACGCGTGTGTACACACAGGCAGTCTCATCCCTGAGCCCCAGAGGGCCTCAGGTCCATGCTGGGCTGGGGGTTGGGGGTGCAGGAACAGTGGCTGGGGGTCTCAGAGCCACCTCTTGCAAGCCCCCCGGGGGCCTCAGGTCTCTCGTAGCCTCTGTGCTGGGCCCGTGTGCTGGTCCTGGCCCACCGTGTCCCTGCCCCTTGCCCTTCACGTGGGCTGCTTGCTTCCAGGAGTCCTGGCCTCTCAGTGCGTGCTGCCTGCCAGCGTCATCGGGGGGCAGTAGAGCCAGGGGCGAGGCAGCAGGGTTTGAGCGTTTTTCCATGAGATTCTCCAGGAGTCTGTCAGGGACGAGATCTGAGCCCCAGCCCAGCAGGGCAGATGGTCTCAGCATAGGGTGAGGCCCACACGAAAGCTGGGGTGAAGGCTAGCAGACGGAATCCAAGTCTGCAGATAGCCAACCCCAAACGTGAAATCCAGTGGTGAAAAATAAGGGCTGGAGACCCCAGGGCAGCTGGCAGGGCAGCAGAGAGAGCTGGTACAGATGGCCGGAGGGTGTGTGCCCGTTGGGTGCACTGGGAATAAATCAATAAACCAGCCCTGTGGTCCCCGGAAGGTGCACGGAGGAGACTGTGCTCACGGATCCCAGGCCAGCCCGTGCCCCTCGGGCTTTTCTACACTCAGAGGCGAGCTCCCTTGGTTTTATAGGCTGATGGCATCTCTGAAAATACATTCAGGTGGCCCTGATCCCTGCAAAGATGGCTGCATTTGGGAATAGGGTCTTTGCATCTGTGGTCAAGCTGAGGTTGTTAGTAAAATGAAGTCGCTCAGTCGTGTCCGATTCTTTGCGACCCCATGGATTATAGCCTACCAGGCTCCTCCATCCATGGGATTTCCCAGGCAACAGTACTGCAGTGAGTTGCCATTTCCTTCTCCAGGAGATCTTCCCGACTCATCACTGCGCACAGCTCCCTTCAAGCCCAGGGCCGGGCGATGCAGATGCCCAGGTGCAGCTTCCCCCGGGCAGGGCAGCCCTGGCAGCTGTGGGCCGACGGAGCCGGTGGCTGCTCCGGGCACTCTGTCCTGCCAGCTTGTGTGATGCTGCCCAGGACCCGGCCCCAGGCTGGGCTGGGGACCTGGAGGCGACCTCAGGGACAAAAAGGCAGGATGAGTCAGTGCGGTGGGCTGCCTGGAGGAAGGGGCCAGCGGTGATGCAGTGCGTCAGAAGGGCCCCGGGGCTGGAGGCCGCCAGCTGGTCCCCTGCAGGGTGGACTCTGCCACCCCTTCCCCTGCAGGTGGGGCCCCTCTCCTGGGTGTCACCTCCCCATGGTTCCCCTGTGAGTGTGGCGCGCACCCCGACCCATCTCCCTGCCGAGCTCGTGGGGCGGACTCGGATCTGTAGGAGGCCGTGTCCCCAAGCTGAGAGGGCCCCTCAGGGCCACGTCCCACCCGCTTCCTCCCACAGTGGTCCCAGGGCCACGCGGGGGCGGCATACAGCAGGCGCTTACTGTTTGCTGAGGGAATGAGAGTGAGTGGCACCCTGGTGGAGGCATGGCCACACGTTGGGGCAGGATCTGGCCCACGGTGAGAGGGGTCACCAGGAGTTCTGCGACGCCTGGGGTGCGACCTCCGTGGGGCGAGCGGCTGGGCCGCCCCGTCCCGTGTGACCGCTCAGAGCCTCGTGGTTTACGGGGGCGGGCCCTGCGGCTGGGACACTGGCCACGCCGGCTTCTCAGGGCGATGGCTGCTCTCCCTGGCGGGGTATGTGTGGGCGCGTGCACGTCTGTGTGGCTCAGGGTCTGTGAGCCTCTCGGCCCTGGCGTGTTCGCACCTCAGTCCTGTATCTGTGCAAGCTCTCCTCCGTGTGCAAGCGCCAGGCATGTGGAGTGCGTGTGTTTGCACCTTCTCTGTAACTGTGTGTGTGCAGTTCACGAGCATGAGCGTGAATAGATGTGTGCCCACCAGGGGCGGAGAAGAGTCCCTGGGTGGCCTGGCCTGGAGGTTAGCACGTGCAGCCCGCTCTCCCCGATGGAGTGGCGGCCGTGCAGCCTCCAGAGGTCCTGGGAGAGGGTCTGGGCTGGATCCCCCACTCCAGGTCAGCCTGGGACCCCGACCACCGAGCTCCGCGCAGCCCCACTCCTGACTCGGGGGTGGGGGTCAGTCCCTTCCCTCCTTCCTTTCTGGCTGGGACCGAGACTGGCCACAGTTAAGGTCCTGTCGTGAAGGCAGGGCCTCCAGCGCCCCGCCATGTGAACGGTTAGGGCACCAGGGTCCCCTGAGCGTCGGCGTTCACAGAGCCGGGCTCACGGCATCGCGGGCAGCAGTTCTGACGTCCCTCAGGGAGCGGCCTCTGTCCCCACGCTGCGCTGGTTCCTCTCCATGGGTTGGGCTCCATGTGGGCACTGCGTGGGCACCGCGTGGGCTGGTCCCCGGGGCACGTCCGCTCAGCTTGCCTGTGCGTCTCTTGCAGGTCAGCTGGCCGCCGGCACTTGTGAGATTGTGACGCTGGACCGCGACAGCAGCCAGCCTCGGAGGACGATCGCCCGGCAGACGGCCCGCTGTGCCTGCAGAAAGGGGCAGATTGCGGGCACCACCCGAGCCCGGCCTGCCTGCGTGGACGGTAAGAGCCCAGGCCCCCCTGGCGTCTGCCCCCCGGCCGTCCAGGACGTTCCACCTGGGCCCTTTGCTCGCTGGACAGGGCCCCCAGCAGGCACCTTGGGCAGCCTATGGGCATGGGGGCTGGGGCACCGCGGTCCCCACGTGGCCTGAGGGCATTCCTGGGCTGGTCGGGCTGGCTGTGGGCGGAGCGGGCCGAGGTGCTGCCACGGATGAGGGGCCCAGATGCCCGTAGTCTGCTGCCGCCCTCAGGCCTGGCAGGCAGCAGGTTCCCAGGATCCCGGGACAGCCGACGTGCTCTGGAGGTGGGCTGACAGCTCCCCAGAGGCTGAGCCGCCGGGGAGACGAGACGTGTCCTGTTAGCGTCCTTGCCTTGGGGCCATCCTCGACTTCAGAGAGAGGGGCCCCTCACCTTCCATCAGGCACCAGCCTGGCTGCACCCCCTGCTGCATGATGCCGAGGGCGCCATGTGGGGTGCGGAGCGCTGACCCGGGGGCCAGCAGGAGGCCCGGGCATTCCCAGGCCATGCGGTGGCCCAGCAGCGGTCGGGTGACGATACCAGCCGGAGGCGGGGCGTAGGGTGAACCAGCAGGGCAGAGGCCCCGCCCGCCCCGTGCCTCGGGCAGGGCAGACCCCCTCTTCTGGTGGGCTGGGGGCTCCTGGGGCCTGCTGTGTTGGTCTAGGTTCTTCGGGATGGGTGGCTCTGCCCAGGGTGTGGGGGCCTTGGTTCTGCAGGGGACTGGGGTAGACGCGGTCATGGCAGTCTGTGAGGCCGGCTCTGAGGTATCAGCCGGTCCATCCCGCGGGGCGGCGGGGTCACCCGGAGCTGGACTTGGACCTGGGCTCTTCCCACTCTAGGGCCTTTGCGTGGGCTCTGGGGTCCTAGCCCCCTGGTGTAGCCTGCTGTCCCCGCCAGGAGTGGTGCCCCCCAGCCCCCTGCTCCGACCTGGGGTGTGGGGAGGCCCCCTGCTTCAGTCTCCTGCCTCTGCCCGGAGCCTGCCTCTGCCCGGAGCCTGCCTCTGCCCAGAGCCCTCTCTGCTCTGACCTGGGGCGTGAGGAGGCTCATTGTGCCTGCAGGGGACGGCGGTGAAGGTGATGGACAGGTGACGGGCATGCAGACACAGGCAAGCTCTGGGCACCGAGGCCAGGAATTCAGCAGCAGTGGGGGCAGGCCTGCATTGGGAGGGGGATGCGTCATCCCAGTGGGTGTGGTGCTCTCTGAGGAGCTGGCGGGTCCCAGGGCAGCCCCCACAGCAAGAAAGGCCCTCAAGGAAGAGATCAGCAGGGCCGTGAGCCCCGTGCCAGGGACGGGCCAACTCAGGAACCCACCAGGTCAGCAGCAGCCTCTCCAAGGACTGTCAGAGACCTGGCCGGGCAGTGACTCTGCTCGGGGCCTGGAGCCTGGAGCTGTGGCCCCACTGGGCCTCCAGCAGGACAGGGAAGCCCTGGGTGAGGGCTCACCGGTTCAGGCCCCAGTGCCTTTGGCTGCAGGGGCCTCACCTGCAGAGCCTGGGGTGTTCAGAGCTCCCTGGGGGCACGTGGGGCTCTGGGACCAGCCCCAGCCCCAGGACCCACCCTGCTTCCCTCAGGCCCGCGGCCGTGGCCGCTGGGCGTGTCCGGGGCCGCTGGGCGTGTCCGGGGCGCCTGCAGGGTCAGGACCTGCTGTCCAGGGCTGGAGTGAGTGGCAGGGTGCTGCTGGAGCTTCTGGCGCCCTCTGAGGTTCTGGGGCTGGTTTGGTCTCTAAGAAGCCGGCTCTGTCTTTGTTGAGCATCTCCCCGTCGGCGTCCCGTGGACGGGCTGTGACCGAGCAGCCGGGTGTTGTGCTTGGTGCTTGCATCCTTGCCTTTGAGACCCTTCTCAGAAACAGTCACCAGGGCTCCTCCAGGAGGACAGGCCTGGCTTCCGCAAGACTGCCGCGCCGACCCTGGACCTGGTCAGCCCTCAGGTCCCGGGTGGATCATCGTGACCCCAGCAAGCTGGGCTAAGTCCCCGCATCCAGTATGTCTGCAGCTCCTGTTACTCCAGGCGGCCAGAGCAACTTCTAGTGCCTTCTGGCTTGCATTGATGGATTCTTCCCAGCCGGGAGGCAGGAACGGGCAGGCACAGGCCTGGCGGGAGCTCACAGCCCTGCTTCCTTTCCCTCTGCTCGTTAGTTCTGCGCGCCTACTGGGGAGTCGGGTCAGAACTGATTACTAATTGAATCCGGGTCTGCTCATCCGAAACCGTGTCCTCATCCGTCTCCGGCGAGCTCCCCGCGCCTCAGGAGTCGGGTCCCAGAGACCCAAATTAAACCCGGCCGTTTGCAGAGGAGGCCACGCAAACCAGTTAGCTGGCATTTTTTCGCACAGTGGGCATCTCCAGGCTGCCGTCTAATTTAATTTTTGCTTTTCTGTTTGCTTGCTCTGTGTGCATAATAAGTTTCCTCACCTGTGGATTGCGTCGGTGAAAAGGCAACGCTCTGTGTGTGTGTGTGTTGGGGGGAGTGGAGGGTGGGATTGGAGTTGGTGTGAGCAGGGCTTAAACTGGGAGGGAAGGCTTGTGTCCACCCCACCCACCATGTTCGGTAAACACAGGCCTTAAAGTACCAGAGCCCAGCTGCCTCCGTTCACTTACTTATTAGCATCATTCATTCATTCACACACTCATTCAATCAGAGAAGGTGTTTGCTCCTGGAGGGAGGTGAGCTGGAAGGGAAATGACTCTGAGTGTCCAGGACCTAGTACATGCGGTGCTGGGGGCTGGAGTCCAGGCTGTGGGACCCCAGAGTACAGCCATCTCTTCCTGCGTATGACCTTGGCAAAGCTGCATCTCCAAGGGACCATTTGAGAGGGTACTGAAGGATGGATAGGAGCTCACCAGGAGAGCATCTCTGTGAAAGAAGGCGGCGGGGGGCTGGTGGTCAGACGGGAGCTCCCGGCCAGGTCTCAGAGCCTGAAGTGTTTCCCGACAAACTGAAACCACCCTCCCATCCCCGCCATCCTGAATGCAGGTGACCCAGGGCACATGGCTGGGCTCGCTCCAACTCATGGGACCGTCAGGGAAAGAGGTTCTCACGCAAACAAACCCACCGTCCCTGCCCGGATACAGAGCGGCACCCCGCGCCTCTGGTGGGCTCCGCGTCCTGCTCACTGCTGCTCCCAGAGGCTCTGGGGGCCCCGCCCCGGCAGGTTCCCCGGTGGTCCCGACGCCCCGCAGCACCCCTGAGAGCACTGAGACCGGGCCCAAAGCCGCGCCCCACTCAGCACACCACAGGCTGTCCATCCACGAGCAGCCCGCCTCCCTGAACTGGCCTCTTTCCTCATAAAGAGAGGTTCCCCACACAACCCCCCACACACACCCCCGCCACTGGCTGAATTCTCCTGAAACTCTTCTGAAAGGAATAAAGCAGAGGAAGCAGCACGGTGCCCGGGCCGGGCACGCAGTGGGGAGAGCGGAGGTGCTTTCAGAAGCAGCGCGGTGCCCGGGCCGGGCGTGCAGTGGGGAGAGCGGAGGTGCTGTCAGAAGCAGTGTTGCCTCAGCCGTCAGGGAGGTGAGGCTAAGAGTCTTGAGCCAGGCCCAGCGGGGACCCCAGAGCCTCTGGGCGGCAGTGGGCAGGCCTGTTTGAGGGCCACTGCGGCCCTGGGCAGGAGGTCGTAGCCGGGGCTGGCGCGGCCTGGGGAGGGTCCCGGGCCAGGCTCTCCAGAGGCGCTGCAGGGCCCCTGGGTCAATGCTGCTGCCCACCACCCCTGCCGGGAGCCGCCTGCCCGCCAGGCACCATGCCCCGTGCTCCCGGGCAGGGGATGGACGCCTCCAGGTCACGTGCCTCAACATCAGGGCCAGGCCACTCATGCACCTTCCCTTCCCGGGGGACCGGGAGGCGGGGCCGGGGCGTGGGCTGGAGAGCCGGCCGGACCTCGCCCTCGTGAGCGCTCCCCTGCCTCGTGCGCACTCCCCTGCCTTGTGCCCGCTCCCCTCTGTACCTGTCTGTGCCGCGGTGTGTCAGGGTAGAGCATCACAGCTCCTCAGAGTGAGAGGGCGGGCGGGGCTCCAAGGCCCGCGCTTGGGGGCTGCACAAGCCTCGCCAGCCTGTGCCCATTGGCACCCTTCCCAGCAGTTTAAAGGCACGAGGGTCCCAGACGTGGCCTTGAGGGGCTCTGCACAGGAAGCGGGGAGTGGGGAGGAGGGCTTGGGAGGGGCCTGGGCACGGACAGCTGCTGTGGTTCAGGATCAAGTGAAGACCCAGAAGAGGCTCCAGGATGGAGCCCCAGGAGGCCCTTCATGGGCACATGCAAGGAGGCAAGAGTCCAGAAACGAACCCTCCCGGCACTCCAGCTGGTTTTCGACACGGGCGCCGAGACCACTCAATGGGGAAAAGAGAAGTCTTTCCAATGGGCGGCACTGGGACATCTGGATTCCACGTGCAGAAGAGCGAAGTCAGCTGCCCGCCCCACGCCACGTATGCAGACGACCTCAAGGTGGATCACAGTCCTCTGTTCAAGGGCTAAGACGGCAGAACTTGTAGCGGGAAGCCGAGCGGACTCCTTGTGACCTTGGGTTTCACAAAAGATCCTCACATACGACAGCAGGACAAGCAGCAAGAGCAAGGGAGATGAGATGAGGCCTCATCCAGAGGGACAGCGCTGGGGCTTCAGAGGACACCACTGCGAGTGGAAAGACAGCCCACAGGACCGGAGGAAACACTTGCAGATCGTGGATCTCATGAGGACTTTCATCCAGAACGTATAAAGAACTCCTACCACTCAAAAATGAGAAGACAGTTAACACAATTTTTTGAAAATGGTCAAAGGATCTGAATAGACACTTCTTCAAAGAAAATGGACGTGAATAGCTAATAAGCCCCTGAAAAGACGCCAGCCACCGTGAGTCAGCAGGAACCTGCACGTCAAATGCACAATAAGACCCCGCACACCCCGCAGCGCGGCTGCATTCGGGCCTCAGATGATCGCAAGTGTTGCCAAGGATGTGGGTAATCAGAGCCTCATGCGCCAGTGCCGGGAGGTGACGGGAAGCAGCTGCTTTGGAAGAATGGTCTTGATGAAACAAGAGCTGTCCTGTGAGCTGACAGCCGACTCTCAGGGGAATCCCTGTCCTTTCTCCAGGAGGAATGAAAACGCATCCGCGGTGCCGACTGCAGAATGCACACCCTGACGCTGTGAGCTGAGTTCTTTTTGGGGCAAAATGAGGACCGCAGCCCGGGAGGCAGCCCCTCGCTAGCTTCCAGAAGCCGTTCGCGCCAAAGAGGCAGAAGGGAAGGTCAGGATTCCTGCGATTTCGGTGAAAGTGGAGTACATGCGATCAAGCACATATTTTTTACAGGTTTTTGCTGGTCATGAAGAGCAAGCGTCACCAAAAAGGATTATACTGTTTTTCTAGATACAAGGATATGCAAGACTTGGGCTCATAAATCCTCCTGAAAATACCTATCTGAAGACCTGTTCTGCCAGTTTTTCCCCAGGACACAGAGCACCCCCTTCCTGATCTCCACCCTGAGCTCATTTGAGGGGTTGTTGAAGGTCAGCAGCTGCAGCAGCTCACGATTTAATCCTTGTAGAGGTAGATGACAAGTGCCAGTTTGTAGCTGGCGACTCAGAAACTTGTCCACACTCATTCACAGCGGCCTTCCCCATAACGGACAAAAGGCGGAAACAGCCCGTCAGTGGAAAAACGGGTCAACTGAACGCAGTGTGTCCATAAACGGATGCTACTGAGCCATAGAAAAGAATGAGGTGTGATGCAGGCTCAGCGTGGACCAAGCTGGAAAGCCTGCTGCCCTGCGAGGAAGCCAGACCCCAAGGGTGTGTGTGGTTCGGGGGACGCGCCATGTGATTCCGCGCACGCACCGTGTGATTCCTCGCACGCGGAGTTTCCAGAACAGGCAGATTCGGAGAGTAAAGGGGCGGGTCCGTGGCTGCAGGGGGCTGAGGAGGGGCGGGTGAGGGGACGGGGCTTCCTTTGGGGGGTTGGTGGGGTGAAAGTGTTAGTCACTCAGTCGTGTCCGACTCTTTGCTACCCTATGGAGTCCATGACATCCTCTGTCCCGCGGGATTCTCCAGGCAAGACTACTGGAGTGGGTTGCCATTCCCTTCTGCAGGGGATCTTTGACCCAGGGATCGAACCCAGATTGCAGCCAGACTCTTTCCTGTCTGAACCACTAAGGTTAACACCGGCGTGAAGGACACACGGCTCTGTGTGCTTTTGAGTCGTGAACGGTGAGGTGTGTGAATCCCCCCGCCACACGTGAACAGAGCAGATGAGCAGGGTGAGCTGGGAGGGGCTGCCTGGCAGACTTGTACCGCAGGGCGGCACTGGCACCACCAACCCCCGAGAGGTGAGGGTAAGGGGTGCAGACGAGAGCTGCGCTGTGGCTGGCTGGCTGGAGCTCGGGTCAGAGACGGTCTGGCGGGGAGGGGAGTGGAGACCACCGTTCCTCAGACTGAAGGCAGGGCCAGCGTCTGCCGCGCAGGATGTGGCACAAAGCACGGAGCTGGGAGACGGACTTGCAGAGAGCGTGCAAGCACAGCCGCGCTCTGTGTTAGGGCCAGCGGAGCCTGGGGCCCCGTCACGAAGAGCAGTGTGGTCTGCGGCCCGTCGTGCCGAGAAGGCGCAGGAGGCCGGAATGGGGCAGAGACGCTCAGAAGCAAAGGGGAAGCGCGTGTCAGGTCACTCAGATGCTGGTGAAGAAGAGGGGGGGCTGCGAAGGACAGAGAGGTTGGGAGGGGCTGGGGATCCCCGGAGAGGGCTGGGAGCAGGGCCAGGGCCGTTTCGGGAGGAGCCAGGGGCCAGCGGGAGGCCCGTGCCTGGAAGGCCGGAGCCTCGGCATTTCAGCACCCAGCCCTCTGGATCACCTCGCTTCTCCCCGCGTCAGCGCGGGGCCACTCGGGTGGGGTCCAGAGGCAGAGGCATGAGATGAGAGGGGGCGCAGCACGTGGCAGCACAAACCTGAGGGAGGCGGAACCGGGCAGATGTGGCAGGGAAAATCCAGGAAGGCCTCCTGGAGGAGCTGGGCCTGTGATCCAGACAGGCGGCCACGCTCCATGGCCCTGGCTGTGCTAGACTCCTGGACGCCCTGTAACAGGAGGCGTCCATGAGTGGCCACCCCACATCCATGCCCATCTCTGTGCAGACACCTGACCCACTCTCTCTGAAGGGGATGTGCAGAGTGGACAGGAGCCCCAGTTTTGGGGGGAAGCTATTATGTCTTCTAATACTGAGATAAGTGAGCGCTGGTGTGCGTTTCAAGCCCTGCATGTGCGTCCAGTGCGCTGTGTGGCCTCCAGCTGGCTCAGCTGTCTGAGCTGTGGGCAGGTGGACAGCAGAGGTGAGCGAAGGCCCAGCCGCGCGCTTCCTCACCTGGGTCACCTGCCCTCAGGAGCCTGCGAGCCCCGCCCGATGCTGCACCCTGCGAGGGCCACCAGCTCTGCCCTACGCTGTGCCAGGCAGGCTGGCAGCAACCCGCGAGGGCCGTGTGCTACAAATGCACAAGTGTTGTGAGCTGACTGCCCTGCAGATATTATACCAAAGTTAGTTACTTAAATTTACCTGCACATAAATGATACTAAAAAGAGAGATACCAAAGAAAGATATTCACCTTAAGACTCTGAAAAAAGAACAATCTAAACCCAAATCAAGTAGAAGGAAGAAAATAATAAAAATCAGAATGGAAACAAGTGAAACAGGATAGAAACAAGGACATCAGTTCAGTTCAGTCGCTCAGTCGTGTCCAACTCTCTGTGACCTCATGAATCGCAGCACGCCAGGCCTCCCTGTCCATCACCAACTCCTGGAGTTCACTCAGACTAG